>JASGXE010017985.1:0-13409 GCA_030068105.1 Sinentomon sp. SZTP_YWyxl
TGGCTGACGCCCCGCCCATAGGTGCAAACAACATGGGGAAACTGGTTTCGGCCACTTCAGCACGATCTGATTCCGTTTCGTGATTTTATCGCGATTTTGTTGTTCGAGTCATCCCAGCGTTGATGAAAATTCAATGGGAGTTTGGAATCGGGGCAGGGTGTTTTTAAGGATTTCTGGATTTTCCGAAGTCTCAAAAGATTCGAACTTGCGTAAGTCTTTTGGGCCTTCTCTGTTATTTTAATTCAAGAATTGTCCTGTGGAGCAGGAGAAACGCTGATTGTGAACTGGGTGACACCAAAACATCACGTCAATGGTTTGAATTTCACAAATGGGAGCAGAACATTACGGTGGAGAACATGGAGCTGGGGTTCTTCTTCTTCTTCTTCTTCTTCTTTGGGTCTTATGGACAGATAGCCTTGGGCTGGTGGTCCGACCGTTCATGTTTTTGTTGTGTCGTCAGCCATGGTCCCGGCGGGTACTGGCAAGTGTCACCTGAGAGTAGCTCCCAGCACCCACCGCTCCAGGCACCCAATCAAGGGTCCCGGCGAGGTACCGGCATACTCCCGAGGGCAATCGCAACAGCACCCACCGCTCCAGGTCCCAAGACCTCAGTCACAACTGCCGATACTGCCGGTATTATGGCACAGCCAACCCGCAGGGACCGACGTCGAGTATCGGCGGGTGATACCAAGTGGCTTCTGTTTCATGTAACCTGCCAGGCCTCTGTCTTGGACCTGGAGCTAGGTGTTCTTTAACGTTAGTGTGATGCTACACACGGGACCTCCTTCTTAAAGTCCCATCCGAAGGACTAACAGACTGGCCACTTAAGTCTGTCTTTCCGACCGAATTCACCATGCCTCGCCGAAGGAGGATGCACACACAAGTGCCATGGCAAATTTCATTTACCGTGCCTCGCCGAGGGAGGATGCACACACAAGTGCCACGGCAAATCTCGTGTCCCAGCTGGGATTCGAACCCGCAATCTTCAGATTACGAGTCCGACGCGCTAACCACTGCGCCACGAGGGTCGGGGATGCCATGAAAATTTGTGAGTGCTTCAGACAAAACTCCATTCCAACATTCAGCTAAACTTTGATTTCTGTGTAGATATCAACAATCTGACCAGTTATTTTGAATCTGTAACCGTAAGGAGTTCAACTCTGGATTAAGGCTAATCTGAAGTAATCCGAAGTTGCGAAGTAAATTTTCTCCGCAACCTGGAGTAGTCTTCATCCGGAGTTGAACTCTCCACGGTAAGAATTATTTTGGTTTATCTCCAAGCCCATATATGGAAGTGTTCTTTGTTTGAATCGTCCAATGGAAAAAGAGTTTTTCAAAAAAGTTTTCACATATGCAGGGGGAATGGGAGATGGTGACAATTTGTAAAAGAATTGTCACGCATATACTGATCTATGGGACAACTTTACGGTGTGATCACAGCCCTGTAATATTTACAGGGCTGTGGGTGTGATGTTTGGCCACATGGTGATTATCGGTTCGTTTATTGCCCCTCTGAGCTAACATTTGTCAAAAAGTATTTTGCAAATGGAAATCATCAACTATGCCATTACTGCCATACCCGTAAATTTTTTTTTTTGATTTGCATGGCAGCCGGCGAATTACCTGTTGGGATTAAACAAAAAGCATTTCCTTTGAACGCATGCTCACATGAACCTAGACGCGCCTTTACACCATTTATGGGACACCCTCTGGAGGATCTGATGATCCTTCTTCTATTGGTATGATCCTTCTTCTATATCTTCTTCGCTAGCAACACGCCCCTTTGCAAAACGAACGGAATGGGGGATTTTGCATAATGTATTCGTAGATGCAGTGCCTAATCCCTCGTGTTATCAAACAATGAAAGATAAATATTATGTTTGAAAACAGAAGCATTGAAATCCGGTCATCGAAAGATGCGACAACATTCCCGCATTTAGACAGTTTTAGAGATAAAATCAGAACAGAATCAATAACGTGGAGGCTATATTCTACTGCAAGGGTGGGCGGTGCGTGATTAAGATCGCAATCCGACAATTAGATATCATTGATACCCTTGCATTTTCGTCGAGGTCTGGATATTCCCGTCTAGCATCCCATAAATTAATGCGGCTCCTAATCCAGGATGATGTGCATTTGAATAGGGTTTCACCGTTATCGATTGCCAGTGATCTTCTGAACGTCTTAATCACCAATCCATTAAAGCAGACATCGCAACATCCTTAAATAGAGGACGATTAGGATGCGTCATTCCCTCATCCAATGGCATTTTTGTCGATGTGTTTTTCTACGAAATTCTGCGAAAGTGGAACCGTTGGTCACCAAATTATTCCAGGATTGCAATGATGTCAGCGAAAGATTTTTACCCAATTTTCCTTGATTTCTTCGTAATTTGGCGATGCTGTTTCGAAATTTTTCTTCACGAGGCAAAACATTTGTGTTTTGGTCGCCCTTCCTTTTTTTGTTTTCACGAGTGTATTGGTTCACGTAGCAAGTGAAAATATCGGCTGCGAGGTTTTCGAAGGCATTTGTTGCTAATCACTCGCTGAAACAAGCAAGAGTCTGCAAGGCGTATATATGAACAGGGCAACGTTCACGGATATCGATTTTGCATGTTGTGAAAAAGGCACCCTTTTTGAGTGAGTTCTGCAGTGTGCAATGAAAGGCACCGCTCAGAATTTAAGCCGATTCATCAACCTGTTGCTAACCGTCCTGAACTTTCTTGATATGATGGGCTTTTTTCATACATCAAGAAGATTGCCAGAAGATTCCTGGAACACAGAAAGCCGCACTGCTTTTACGATGAAACGACCATAGGACTTCAACACACATGAATATTGTCCCAGAGTTCAATAAATCCGCAGTTGGCCCTCAAAACACGGCAGGAATTTCAGACATCCATATTCCTACCTGCGAATACATTGCCCGTTCTCTCGTATCTCCAGCCAATTGGAAGCAATGTGGAAAAATGGATAGGTCCATAACTTATTCGTACGAGTAGGTATGTGGTGATGTTTGCGCAATGTTGTTGTCGTGTGTTTCTTCTACAATTCTTTCCACCTGTCAGAGCAGAGTATTCTTTCCCCCAAAGTTATGCCCATATGCAGAGTCAAAAGGTCCAAACTGGTCCAATTTTCGAAATATCTCCATTAATCATGGACTATAGCCAGGGAGTTTGTTGAGTTTGTTGAAAGAAAGTCAGCTCCTGGATTTTCCCCACTTTTATATTCAATGCCCTTTTTCATTCATTTCATTCAACTCACTTCGATTCCACGGATCGTGTGAACTGCGTGCAATTCTGCCTTCTCCCACGCCTCGCAAGGCAAAACACCCATTTTGATTACAGGTGACACCAGCAGCTTCCCTGCCCAGCTTCCCTGCTGCAGCAGCCTTGATCAGAAGAGTCAGAAGCGAAAAGTTGTTCACGCTTGACTGCCTCGAAATGTTTAAAATTAAATCGCTTCGTGAAGTTGATGTAGACATTTTGACACCTATAGGGCTCCAAAGGGAGAAAACATGACGCATGGAAAGCGGAAGGCAATGCCGCAGAAGAATATGAATTTTTCAAAAATAACTGCTTTGAATAACTTTTCCGGACATGACCGCGGGGACAAAACGAACGATGAGCCAGAATCATGATCTGCAGATGCTGGAAGAACCACGCACTGATTACATTCTTGTTTCATTTCGGTCCTTTGGAAGCCATTAAGGATCTTGAACCCGTCAACTTCTCTCAGCCAAATCACTTCAGCAAATAGAGAAAACGCTAGAAAATCAACACAATAGACAGAGGCTGACAAAAATTCAGACTTTGGAAGTTGATGAAGTGGAACGGATGTGCCGAAAATGTTGCAGAAATTGGAATTTTAAAATTCGTCCTAAACTGAAGAAATTAAAGCCATGAGACTGGGAGCTGTTGAACTGACCATCAATTTGTTTTCATTTGACGAGCTCACCTCGATCTCTAAATGCATGAAAGATCTGTGAATTTGCTGATGGCTGTCATCGGAATACTGGTAATGTTTTTCGTTATTGCTTTTATGTGTGTAAATATTTGTGGAATTTCGTTACTATGGTTTGCTCAACACAGACCCTCATCGGAAACGCTGCATAATAATTCATTCAGTTTGACAAAGTCAATCAATGAGGGACGGGACTTCAGGGAGTGGAGAAAAATGCACATAGGGTGAGGAAACGTGGCTTTGTTATTGATGACCAGATTGCTTTTGAGACTCACTCTTGGTCTCAAAAGCAGAGCTATTTCGAGGCAAGAACTTGAATTGGATGAATTATGAAGGTTTGACAGTGTTGGAGGTGCAATTTAACAATAAAAATGAAAATATAAATAAAGAACTCCAAATTGAAAAGCACAATCCATACCAACACACAGGACAGGGTGTCAAATGCAGATGTCGCAACGGAAGCTTCGTGAAGCTCTCCTGTTCTGGAAATCTGAATAACCTTTGTGGCCTTCCTCGAGTACTTCTCCCCTCTTCAGCTTGGATCCTTCTTGCCTCATATGGAATGCCCCATGTCCATGAAGTTGGCCCCCCGGCACGGCGCCCCCCGGAAATGTAAAGAGGCGAATTTGTACCTACCGGGAGCTACCTTCACAGTGAATTTGGTCCCCCGTAAAAGGGGGTGAATATCTCGAGCCCCTTTAGTTGCAGCAGTAACGAACAAATCGGGCAGTAAACAGGAGAAACGTAGCATTAACGAAAGCCATGGCCGAAGTCCGGAGGGCAAATTTTTTACCTTCCGCGTGGGCCAACTTTCGAGTAAAGTTGGCCCCACTGCAAAGGGACCGTTTTCTCAGACCCCGTCGCAGTAGTACGGTGAAATTTGGGCAGTAAACAGAAATAGCCAATAACGTGGTGCAAACGAACCCCAGTACTCACTTCCGGGGGCGCTACAGGGGAGCGAACTTCACGGACATGTACGCCCGCAGCGCTTCTCCATATCATATCTTGCGTTTTGCGTACGGGCATGAAGGACTCTTGACACCACGAAACCGCATTGGTCATCGGTCTGCAAAAAAAGCTGCGGAAACTATGTCTTCTTTGGATAGCTGTTGTCTGCACTCAAATCTGAATACCTACACCAGATTTTCGGGACACCTTGCAATTGGGCCAATATTCACTTAATCCAATCGAAAAATTCAAAACCACTTGTCAGAAAAGTGCCCATTGACCAAGAAGGAGCCATTCATAAACAACTGGCCCTCTCGATACCTTAAAGTGCCAGTTTCCATAGATACACCTTTGATGATAAAAGGACAATAAAACGAGACGGCCCATTGTAAAAACGTCTCTGCCAAGTTGTTGAGCGAAGTTCCCTATGTGGTGCAACACCCCAATAGGTATGTTTGTCCTGTTTTGACCATGCATTTATTTATGCGGATTGTAAAAAGTGATTTTTATATCCCCGGGAGACCCCTTGACTTTTGGACAGAGACTGTGCTTGAATTTCAGCAATGGCTCAATCAAGGCCCTTGTGGATCTTTTGTGTGGGTGTAGAAGTGGTTGCGAACGTTTCCAAGGATTGTTGCAAATGCATGGCTTGCAATCTATTAAATGACAAGAGTTGGTAATTAATTGTAAACAGTTTAACACGTGCATACGTATAGAATTAGCAGGCCTTGTAGCTGTTTATCTTGCTGTTTATCTTGTTTATCTTGCTGTTTATCTTGTTTATCTTGCTGTTTATCTTGCTGTTTATCTTGCTGATTTCTTGTGGCTTGAAGCCCACAAGAAATCATTACGTTTGCTGTGCATCTTTTGCTTTGGAATCCGTCCACTGGTTCCCTGTCCGCCAGTAAAACTTCGGTTAGAGTAACAATTTTCCCAGTGCATATAAAGTTCTGTCAGCACATGTGGATTTTTTTTTTACTTTTCCTACGACGGCACAAGCCATTTTTCTTCCAGTTTTGACGTTGAATAAGTTTCTCAACCTTAAGTCCAATTCAAAGCGATGTCTGATGGAAGCATTTCACACCCACAGTCCCATGCTCTCGGAGAGCAAGGCATTCCGTGAAGCAGGAATGCTGAACTTTGGGGGGAGATTTTTATCAAGGGGTTCTTTCGCTCATTTTCAGCAGTTCATCAGCGTTTTCGTCGTCTTTGTCTCATGCAACAATGTTATCTTCGCAGACGTGATTTTGAAGCGCATTCTAGCATGAACACTTTGCTTGACTCGTACTTCTTTCATCTTTGAGATAACCGTTATATTTTTGATCGAATCAACGGGAAAGACTTCAGCTGCATACTGTACGAAGATTTGTTGCCATCATGCAGTATTTTTTTTGCATTGCAGTGATATTTTGGCATTACATAGGATCTGTTTCTCTAGCCGGGTAAAAACAAACAACTGAATTTAGACCCGACAAAAGGAAACGTGTGAACGTAATTTGGTCTCGCAGAAGCAAATAACATAAACACCTAACTGCATAAAATTGCCCAAAATGAACGGCGGAACAGCAAGAAGCATAAACACAGGCGAAGTGGCGGGTGGAAATGGCTGGATTTTAATAATACGGCATCAAAGAACAAAAAATGAAAGGGTGCTGCTGCGCACTCCTGGATAAAATCGTAAACGCTGGCGGCTTCCCTTTGAACTGTGGATGAGTTTCGGAACAGTGTGATATCATCTGCCAACAACACCAATAGCTAGGTATATCAGCAGTTCTCTCACGTCACCCCTTTTGAGAAACAACGTCGGTATCATCTTGTGCAATAAATGTTTCAACTTCCAAAATTGTGGAAATGGAAATATTAACGCAGATGCCAAAAAAGCAGGGTGCAAGCAAATGTATGGGTCACGAGTATCATTGTTGGCATTTTGCCAATAATTAAAAAACCATTGCAAAACCGGATTTTCTGAAACTTCTATGGAACTTGTCTGCGAGGATCAGCATAGAATCTAGACGCAAACCTGATCCTTATTTTTACCCTTTGGTCCCCGGAGAAATTATGAATCTGGGATGTCAAGTTAACTGCAGCCGCATTTTTTTGCCCGCCAAATTGAAAACTAAATCGGGGCTCCATAGCATTTTGGGCACATCTCTTGGTGCAATTCCAATTTTCAAAACATCAATTAAAAATTTAGATTTTGGTTATTATAAGGAATCTCGGGAGGAAGTATTTTTTTTCGGTGTACTCAGCTGCCCCGATTTGGCAGCTGCATGTTTCTGCTACAATGACTTTTCCCAACGGAGTATAAGCACTCTGGCCGTAATCCAAAAACTGAAAGGAATGCCACCTCCACTATCCTGCTGAAAGCCAACATCCTTCCCTTTCATTTGGACTTTGGTGTTTGCGCAAATTGTGAAAATATCGCACCACTTCGAAAAATCTGGACTTTTTCAACAATTAATTCTGAAGATGCAGGGCCGCACATGCATCTGGTCGCATATGCATGTATACTCGTAAATGGAATTGTGAGTTTAAGAACAAGATGATAGCCTCATGGCAATAACCTGCCTGTCCAACACGGTTGGTCGGGTGAGTAGCGTATCGACACCTGTAAACCTTCCTCTTTGGTGAAACGCCTGCAAACAGCGTATGCACTCCAATCCTATTTCACATGAGATATTACTCCATTTTTTCATTGAGTTGATGCACTGCGAATTTCAAGGACAGGCGAACGCTTTCAGGAATTGGATTCTCGTATAGCAATTTTTGAACTACCTGTATTCGTTGACGTTAGTAATCGCATCATCCAATAAAGCTATATTAGATACCGAAATCCACGAGAATTTTGGGTTCAAACTCTGCTACTTTTCGTTCCAAGTTTGCAAGCTATGAACCTATATGTATAATCTCCGGACTGAACCCAGGAGAGCATAAAAATGTGCGCTCGGCGCTCAAAAAAAATTACAATTTTACAGGCATAAAAGAGTTGGACTTAACTGCAAACATAAGAAAAAGAAGCCAACTGGTATGGTCATATAACGAACAAAAACGTTAAAATCTTTGGTCCGTGTCCAGCCAAATTGGAGCATCAAAAAGTAGAATGAAAAGAAATTTGAAAGCTGGACTGGCCATGTGGCTATAACCGGGGTGGATCTCAGCGCATGCATTAAAAAGAAGTTGTTTGGCCAGGTTGTAAACCTTAAAAACTTGATGGTAGCTATGGATGGCACGTGCTTTGTTCGTGCCATAGGCGTTTTTTTTAACTCCTCTCTTCAGAATGTTCTCAGTCAGACATTGAATGAAAGTATAGGATTTTTTGAAATGACTCTCATTCAATAATGTAACTACTATGTTCCAAGAGCAAGGATATCGGCATAAAGCTATCCTGAAGCCACCCTGCCGAAGCATTGGAATGTCTCATCCATAAGCTTCATGCACTCTTCCATTTAAATACACAGAAAAACTTTAATTTCTATGCCGAGAAAGACGTTTTCGACCGAGTTTTCATTGTTGACGACCGAGTTTTCATTGTTGAAAGAATTCCGAATTCACTCTGAGCACACTTGGGAGCATTCTTAGCTTATATCTTCAAGTGGAATGAGGAGTAAAAGCTGGGTAAGGATGACTGATGAGTGCCCCAGTGAGACAAGGTTGAATTTGACCAAAGATTGAATTGAATTAAATTGTATTTTATGGGTTTCCCCATGCATGCATACACAACAAATGTTCAAGTATAACTCACCAAGGAAATAGAGAGAAAATGAAGTTGATGAAAATGGTGGTTCCTACGACAAGGGAACATGACTATAATTGACAAAACCGACTTAATTTTAAACAGCAAATTAGCCAGTGCACGGAGCAGATAGCCTGAAGGAGCTTCGAGTACAGCTATTGCTCAGCTCAAAACCATGCTAAGAACTCTCTGAGCTGGGCAGGCAGGAAGATCTTCTCCTGAGAAATGGAAAGCTCACAATGGCTGAGGGAAAACACAGTTGCAGGCAGTACATTCCAATCGGCGATTGCAAGATAAAGGAAGGAATAATTTCCAACGTCTTTTTTTGAAGCTTTAAGCAATTCACTCTTGTGCGTGTTTCTGCACTATTTTGCTCAATAATGAAAAGTGAATTGTTCGTGGACAGAATGCTGTGGACGGAAACAACGGCTGCCTGAGCTTCGTCGTGAAACGTGTTTTTTGAAAAAAGGCAAAAAACATTTTATTGCATTTCCTATTTTTTTTTCATCCAAATCTCTAATGTGCTCATTTCTTCCAGTCCTTTTCACCAATAAAAAATCAGCGCAAAACAAAACATCTGCCCCAAAACAAAACCGCTGCCTTTCAGTCGGAGGCGAAAATGATGCCCAGATAGAGAGATTCCCATTATAATTTTTTTTCGTTTCCAGAAAAAATTAATTCAACAACAGGCTGCCCAAATGAAATAGGCGTGGCATGCAGCAACGCGAGGGCGTTCCCAGAGTTCCGAATAGAAACAACGGTTAAAAGGTCTAGTCCTTTTCCGTTGCATTCAATCATCGCTAATACAAATGTCAAATTCAGGCGAAAATGTCACATAATTCCCGAATAGGCACGAGAGTAAAAACAATAACTCCAGTGTACAAAGGGCCAAAATTGCACCGTTAGGTTCATTATTAACTGCATTTCAGGGTATCTTTTGTTCCAGAAATACCCCTTGCATTTGGCGATGTCTGATATAATTCGGAAAGGGAAAGGGTTGGCTATACTTCTTTCTGTAGAATTGGTTTCCAGCGATCGAATTTTGGAGGCGTGACAGTTTCGTCTGTCTGATGTGATCATTTTATGAAAAGTACATTTTCATCCCCTGCATTCGCACGAGGCAGCGGTGTTTTTGGTGGGAGAAAATTTTCCTTGTAATGTTCGCAGAAAGGGAAATTTAACTTTGAGAACAGCGATCGCAGTAAGAGCCGTCCTCGGACTTCGGAACGTTCAATTTCTGCATGGGCCTTTAGTCGATTTGCTCAAGCCCCGTCCGTGGCAGACTGCAACAATCGATTTCAAAAAAACTATTTTTTGATTTTCAATTGAACTATTTGACCCAAAGGGAGCCTATCCTATACTTTGTGTGTAGGAACTGCCGGGCTGTCCATTGAGCAAAAGATGCAGGTCATGAAATTTTTTCAACTTCATGTCACCTTGAGCTGATATTCGTGTGCTGCACCCATAAAGGCACTCGGGATGGCGGTATATTTTTGTAACTTTTAACATTTGAGCTCTCAGGAAGATGGGCAGCGCACTGCATGAACGTGATTCTGCGGTGCAGAGGACCGGCGCTGCAATTCAGGTCTGACAACCTCAGTTCCATGCATGTGATGAAAAGATGATCGCATTTCCATTGTTCCATTGTCACTCAGCCGTGCGAGGCCCGTTCGTGAAGCTCTGCACTGGCATCAGCGTATTCTGCCACTGCAAATATGGACGGATACTAGCTGAAATTGTTGTCTCTCAATTTTCAAGATGGCGGCGTTCTCAAAGAGGGGTAATTCAAACTCAAAGCATGACATTCACATACTATGAGCTATGCTGCTGTGAATCCAGAAATGTGTTATCGATCCATCCAAGCGATATGAGGAGGTGCCTACTTGAAATCGAGAAAGGCGCCCTGACATCAATATGCTGCAGTGAAATTTAATCTGCAAGAGCTCCTTCTGTTTTCCCATCATCAAAGGCTGCAAAAAGTCTCTTTTATACAGGGAAACCCATTACGCTTTCTGGCCACATGTTGAGGGTTATGGACTCGGTGTGTGCTGTAGGCATAGAATTTAAGTATAGACTTAATAGAGGTCTATGGCTGTAGGTCGCCACAAACTTGATAATTTTCTGCGCAGGTTGTTTTGAAAATTTGATTCCAATGCAAAGTGCGCTAGAATTGGTCCTGTCGCAGACCACCTCCGCGAAAAAGTTGGCAATAGTCCGCTCTATAGCCAGCGAATACAATTTTGCATGAAAATATGCGGGTTCCCACCCTGTAGAAAACTTAGAATAGCGGGTATTCTTGCAACGGCGATGATGCGCATGCAACGCAACGCAATGTGCGCTTTCGGTTCAGCCAAAACGCGGCAGACAGAGGCAGTCCTCGTGCTTTCGGCTCCCAATCCAACGGACCAATAGGATTGCTCGAAGGAGGGATTGCTGATTTGACAAGAAACTTGTTTTGAAACAGTTGTGAACTGTTCTCCATACGCAATGTGCAGCTGCTTTGTTAGAACAGTGGCAAAAAACCTAATCCTGTTCTCGCTATTTCAGCAGCCATGGCTTTCAGAGAAAAATCCAGTTTGAAACAAGAGGAATTTCGAGAAAACCTCCTCTGAAAATCCAAATGGGCGTTTTCAAGAAAAAAAGTGTTGCAAATGGTTCAGCGGGTTTTTTAAAGATGTCGAAATTTGCTCGAGACATTTTGAAAATTTCCGGACTTCCAAATTTATCGTTCGAATGGACTCAAATGACAGCGTGCTGTCTATGTTCACGACTTTTTGCAAAAAGTGTTTACTGCGGAGTTGTTCTTTCACGCAGGAGTGTTTAAATCTTTATTTGCGGGAAGTTGGCATTCGTGAAAGTTTCTGCACATTGTGGCCTTCTGACCCTTTTATTCTTTTGTATCTGTATATTTCCCTTTTCACGGACGCCTGCTTGTCCCAGTGAAAATATGTGTGTGAAAATGTTTGCCATTTCATTTTTAATGAAAATCAAATAACCAGTGCGTATAGACACAATCATATTGATTGGCGCATGCTGAACACTTCTTTGCCGTATATGATTTCGTATATCTCATCATTGCAGAGATCCCGGTTTAATTATCACCAGTTTAAATTTCATCCCATCCCATGAAATCATATCAAAATGCTCGTATCCTGCGCTTGGTTTCCACCAAAATGTCAGTGTTTAATTTTTTGAGGAGAAGAAAACTTTCTTTTTCATTTCACCGGAGTATTTTAACTGACATTTCCGCAAATATTGTAGATTTTTTATTCGTAAAATGTGCTCTGCTTCGTTTTGGATGTCCTCGAAAAGATGGCGAGTTACCACAGTAGAAAATGTTTTCCGAAATGACATCATGAAAGAGAGCTTTGAAAAATCATAGATAGTTGCCCGATACGAGCCGGCTAGGTGCTAGCGGGGGCAATGGCCCACCACCACCACTGGCATTCGATGATGAACGCTGGCATGAACGATCCTTCGGGAGCGGCCGTTGCGGCTGCGTTTGCCGCAAGTGGTGGACTTTCTGCGATGGGCGGTATTGGTGGAATGATGCAATACGATCCACTCGGCCTCTACGATCCAGCTCCGATGCCGAGGCTGGTGATCAAGATGCCAAGAGTTGTTTCCGATCAGAAATCGAAATTTGAATCAGATGATCTGTTTAGGAAATTGTCTCGGGAGAGTGAGGTGAGTTTCTTTCGAGAGAAAATTATTGTAAAAATAAAGAAAAACGTTTCGGAGGCAACAGTTTAATGGGAAAACCACATGTAGGTACCAACCAGCGAGCAACATTAATTAAATTTCGTCACTTGGACTTTTCATTCAGTGCGGTAAATTTGAATGTTGTGGCAGTTCTGCTAATCTGCGATTCCGTTTCATTTTTATGCCATTTAAAAAAAATCATCGAGCTTTGGATTTTAAAAGCAGTTTTTGCGCAATTCTGTCAAGGGCGAAAGGGCCTTGCTGCCATGCCTTGTTGAGTCATCCAAAAATTCTGCAATGCAACTCGCCTATGACATTGGAGCATGGAGCAGTGATCCCGACTGTGAAGGACGGCGGAGGACTGTCTCCGCATGCAAGCTCAAAGCTCTTTTGCTTTGCTGACGAAAGAAGACGATAATCTGACATCTGAAGCATCCGCCGCAAATTCGATTTGGTCATTTCCTGTTGGGGCCAATGGTTATACAGAAAGACGTTCGTAATGAGCGAAATGTTTGAAAATTGCCAGAACTAAAAGGTAGGCAGCGAACTGACACTATTTCAAGAAAGAAGGTCATTTTCCATTTCCGAAAGACAGAGCTCGTCAAATGCATCATGATTCATGATCGTTACACCTTCATAACCGACGAACATACAGAAATCCTTGTAAAAATCGAACATTTTATTAAATTGGCAAAAAAACAAAATCAAATTTTATCCGACAAGATGATATTTTTATGTTGTAAAAAAACAAATTTCTCGTGATAGCATTCCCTGAAATGACATGAGGCATAACGCAGGTTATGGCAAAAGCCTTTGGGTATTAACATCAGGTCGTCCTTCTGCAGCAGTCCTGTCGCATGGCCCACATGCATAATGCAGAGAAACCCTGGATATTTTGCAAAACGAAATTTCCATTGCATGGCCGAATTGTCTCTTGTTTTCCATATTTTGTGTGTGCACAGGTCCGTTATACGGGTTTCCGAGACAGGCCGATGGAGGAAAGGATAAACAGATTTCACAACGGACTTCGGGAAGGATACATCGAAATTGTTAGTAAAACATGT
>JASGXE010018024.1:0-13399 GCA_030068105.1 Sinentomon sp. SZTP_YWyxl
CATCTGCTTTACTTTGCTGCTAGGTATGCATTTCTTCGAAAATATTCAGGAATGAATGCTCAAACTGTTGAGGAAACGAAGTCAAAAAACCATTGATCTGAAAATGAAAACTCCATTTGATCGTGGGCTTTTTATTAACCCTGTAGGTTGTGTGTTGCAGTGTTTGAACAGCTGGCAGATGTATCTATTGAATTATTGTATTCCCTTGTTTGCAGATGCTGTTGTGTGGGCAAACAGACCCACCTACTCTGCCAACACAAAATAAGATTTGCTATTCATTCAAGTGTTGTGCAAATATGCTTCCACCTCGTCAGTTGGCCTTGTCGTGAAGCGATCATTTGTGAATTCGCTCCCTTTGTCTTGCTATGGCATGCAAGTGTGGCAAATTCCCTGCCTAACGGAAGCCAATTTTATGGCTTTTGATTGGCCTTCCGCCCTTGCTTAGCATGTAGGTACCTAGCCCTAAAATGTTTGGTACTCTTTTATGTTTTACACTTTGTTGCCAAGTGTTTTCTTCCAGTTTCCTCTCTTGCCTATTTCAGGTTTGACGAGCTCTCATGTCTGTTTCTGTTCTATTGCGATAGGAAGCATGACTTTTTTCACCGGTCTTGTTGCCTCTTCGCTGAGAAGAGTTGATTTGATTTCTCAGGCAGTGCAGAAAACGTACACTGCTGTTATTTGCTCCTTCTTTCCTTCGAAGGGTAAGTCAGTCTCTTGCTGTAAGATAGGTATCTACCGAGCTGTTTGCATGCTTTTCCAATAGCCACTGTCACAGCATTGTCACCTGTGCACCTTTCGCAACGATGGAAAAAGGCAGTGTTGTGCTTAGAAATGAAATTTTCATGACACAAATCAATCTCCAGAATTTGCTATTGTTGAGCTGAGGATGATTGGCAATGGGGAATACGGTCGTGGTTGGTTGGTACCACATCTCTTAGATCTTCCCATTTTCAATGGATCAGGCCGAATTTATTTCATCTCTTTGATTATTATGGACTTGTTTACAGATAAGTTCTTTCTGTTTGAAAAATTAACCGATTTAGGAAATAATCTCTTGGAAATAAGGCGGAAATGAATATAAGAGACTGGTCTTGCTCGTAAAAGACTCACAGTACCTAGGCTACTTATCTGTGGCCGGGTAATTGAATTCAAAAAATAACAAAAAATGAAAATCAGCCCCCTTCAGACACTTTGGTACTCTGTTTTTCTGTGGCATCTTCACATTTGCAATGGACCAACAATACGATTCTACTTTTCAGAATGGGAGTAGAGTGCGAGATTATCTTGTAGATATAAGGCGTGTTATCAGTAGCCTGACAACCTAACCCATATTCTTCTTTATTATGAAGCTGTCCTAATACATTAAAAATAAATACCTAACAAAATCATGAATGGATCTGCAGGGTGTTCCAAAAGTCCCGCAACATAGGCTCAGCAGTGTTATTTGTTGTTTGCTGGTTTTTACGTAATTTTTCTGTTTTCTCCTCCCTTCTTTAGCTGTCTTAGAGTGTTTAGTGATGGCGTTGACTTTAAAAGAGCGTACTGAAGTGATTTTGCTGTGTGGATGGAGCACATCCATTGAGTTGCCATGATGTGGCCACCGAGTTTAATGCCAGTAGAACCGTAGAAGTTTGCCTCGTCACTGAACAGGACATCCTCCAGGAACTTGGGTCATTTTCTTGCTGCTCGATGGACCACTGTCACATCTCCATGCGCCGATCCGGGTCATCTTCCGTCCGGTGTTGCAGCTTAATGGGTGAAATTTCTCCTTCTTCACAACACGATGCATGGACGTGAGCGGCACTGCCAATTCCTTGGAGTGACGCAGTAATGATTTTTTGGGACTGTCATGCACTTTGGCAAGAATGGCTATTCGTGTGACCTCCGATGTCGATGGCCGACTCGACCCGAGGCTTGTCTGCCACTTTCCTGGAATTTGTGCAGCAGCCTGGACGCCGTGCTAATCGCTAATGCGCTTGGCCTTTCTGGGTTTCTGGCATTAAACTCGGTGGCCACATCGCGGCAACTCAATGGATGTGCGTAAGCACCAAAAATCACTTCAGTATGTTCCTTCTTTAAAGTCAGCGCCAACACTAAACACTCGTAAGACAGCTAAAGAAGGGGAGGAGAAAACAGAAAAAAATTCGTAAAAACCAGCAAACAACAAATAATACAGCTGAGCCTATGTTGCAGGACTTTTGGAACACCCTGTACACCCTGATGTTTGTAGTATACACTGTTTTATCACATCAGCCAGCCATTTTTTAATCATGCATTTCTGAGAGACGATGCATCACCTTAGTTCACACAAAATGATATCAAATTTTGACAAATGTTTGACGACGCTAATGTCTTCTGGTCTAGTAAGTCAATTAACCGAAAGATGTCAATTTGATACCAACCTGACCTCACAATGGCACTCATCAGTCACCCTCACCCAGCTAGAGTTGCAGAGGCGGCTTCCGAATGAGACACAGCAGCGTTTCGACAGGATATCAAATTTTGGCACATCGTGTTGAACATATCTATTTCGATTTTATGCAATTTTACCCACTTTTGTTCTCAACTTAAAGCACCGGTGTTTTGTGAAGCAACTAATGTCTCGGCAGGCAACGTCAAACTTCCAACCAACATTGAAGATATTCACGCATGTGAAACAATTCAGTTCTCACGGCTGAGAGACCGTGAGCTGTCTGCACCGATGGTTCTGTCACAGATGTCGGGGATATTCGGAACCGGGTTCATGTCTGACCAGACAACCCTTGCGGCTGCTTGTAACCAGCTCAGCTACATGAATGTAAACCGCCTCCTCCCGGACCAGCACATGGATAGTTACGACTGCCGTGGTAATCTGAGCCTGCATGCCGTCATGCAGAGTAACGTGCCGCAACCATTTTCCTATGATAACAGCACGCAGGTCAGCGTCCCAACTGAGTTCCCCGTGACGACATACATGAGCATGCCCGGAAGTGGCTTGTCCTTGGAGGAAAAATTCCTGTCGAGCGACAGGAATGAGGCACATCACCAGAATTTGGATGGATTGTTCAAGAAGCTGCTGGCTTACTACAAAAGCAACAGGAAAAATAAAGGCCGAGGCACCTTTTTCCCAGAAGGGGAATCCACCTTCCTTCATCCTCATGCAATGCCAGGTAATGCAGTGTCGTTTGATGGTTCTGGGATCCGTCGTTGGTCTAGACAGGTGTGGGTGAGAAATGTGGGGGCTTTGAACACGGGTTCATACTATCCATTCCTTTCAGCTTCTCCTCTTTCTTGTGTTGCTTTGTTTTCTAGACATTTGTCTCTCATGCACCATTTCTGCAGAGACTCCACAGAGTTCACCTCTCATCGGCAAGTTCAAACCCGAAGCCATGCTTCAGCGACTTCCACATCAAAGTCTGACCACTCATCTCCAGTGCCTGATAGTCCTCCTGGTTCAGGGTTATCCAAACGCGTAAAACTGAAGCAGGCTGTCAGGGACTACGGTGTGACTGTAATCGTCTTTCATGTGACCATGTCGTTGGCCTCACTTGGTGGATTCTACCTGCTTGTATATAGGTGTGTTTGCTTTTTGTTATATTTTTTTGACTTTCAGTTCACTCCTTTCTGGCTTTTCATGAAATTACACTGAAATTATTCAGCCCTTTCTATTGCTTCTAACTTTCGTTTCTCTTGTGCAGTGTTGGGCTTGTACCTAGTGGAGTTTCCATTGATTCTCTCTTGACCTTACTTTGTTCCGGGAGCACTGCAGGCAACCTGTTGGGGGAGGGGGCCTATCATCGGAGCAGGGGGTTCACTTTAGTCAGCTTCTTATAATTGCCTGGAGTTAGCTGGCTCCGGTCTTAATCCAGATAAAATTGAAGGTTACCCCCAGGCACACCCATTTGAACCCAATCTGCGTTAGGTACTGAATTTAAGCTGGCAGAAAGTCTCCCTTGAATTTGCTCCCAGACAAGTGAACTGGGTACCTTTGGTCCGGGCGACTGCAGCATGAGCTTGAGCGCTCTCATTATTGAGGTTGCCACCGTGGTTGTTAGCTTGTTTACCCTGCTGTTACGTTCTCTCTCTCAGCATTCCTGGAAATTGTGTTTTATAAATCCTCCCTACCAACTCATCAATAAGCTTGCAGTAGCCGCCTGTCCTTATTCGATCAGGTGTGTCTGAATTAATAGGCCTGTATTGTTTGCGTCTGAATCCTGCAAACATCTGCTGGTAAAAGCATTGATGTTATGTTCAGTGTGGTGGTGGAGCGGCTCTGGTTAGTGGACGTTGCTCACCAGTGGGTCATAAAACAACAGGTGTTCTGTATCAGGTGTGCACCTGAATGAGACTGAATAGCCGACACGTTTGAAAGCTGAATATGCTATTATTATTTTTATTATTATTGACAATTAATTTGCCAAGACACAGTCCGGCGCAAATTAACAAGGACAAATACATTCCTCGAAATACGGCTCTACAGCCTCGTCGTACAAAAAAAAAAGTCACAATGAAATTAAACCAAATTTGGAATCAATGCTCCTGCAACAATGAGACATCTAGAGGGCCATAGAGAATATTTCTTCTGAAGGTGTTTGAACTGATATTACTTCCATTTCCAAAGGTTCTTGCATCCAGGGAGTTCCACTCTCGCACTGTTCTAGCAACAAAGGAAAACTTCCCAACATCCCTACAGACAGGTCCACATCTCAATTTGAATGCGTGATCGTGTCTACCTAAATAACCAGGGGGTAATAAGCTTTCTTTAATACTTGACCAACCACCTATGTTGTTTAGCCCCTTAAAAAGACCCACCAACCTAGACGCCTTTCTACACTTGGCCAATGAGACCCAACCAAGAGCAGTCAACAAATTGGACACACTACGAGAAAATGAATAGCAACCAGTAACAAAACGTGCAGCCCGTCTTTGCACCCTCTCAAGTTTCTCAACCTCTACCAGGTGATAGGGATCCCAGGCAGCAGATGCATATTCCAGCAGAGAGCGAACAAGAGCAAAATAAACTTTTTCTTTGACGATTTTGCTCGCCCTAAAAAACGCACGCCTGACAAAAAATAGTGCCGAGTTTGCTTTACTAACAACATTTTCAATATGTTTACTCCAACTCAAAGTTTTTGTGAAAGTAACACCTAAGTAAGTTGCACTGTCTGCTAAAGGCAAGTCAAAATTTGCGACGCCGTATTTTCCAATAAGAGGGGATGTTTTCCTAGTAAAAGAAACCACCACACACTTCTCAACATTTAGCCGCATCCCCCAGTTGGCACACCACTGCTCAATCTTATACAAATCATCATTGAGGGAACGCACGTCATCAGGTGAGGTAATTTCTCTCATAACAGCACAGTCATCAGCAAAAAGAAATGACTTGCAAACTAAACTATCCGGCAGGTCATTAATATAGAGAGAGAAGAGGGTTGGACCAAGGACGCTCCCCTGTGGAACTCCAGAGGTCACTTTTCCAACATTAGAAAAGGTATTGCTTATCCTAACCTGCTGGGCGCGACGATCAAGGAAATCCGCTATCCAGTTAACCAAAACATCATCAAAATCTATAGACTTCAACTTCGATACCAATGCAGCACGTGGAACTAGGTCAAAAGCCTTTTCAAAATCGATAAACACAACATCTATCTGTCCTCCTCTATCAAGCACCATGGAGATGGTTTGTGAAAAAATTACCAATTGAGTCTCACAGGAAAACCCATTTCGAAAGCCATGCTGATTTGGCTTAATGATTCCTTTTCTTTCCAAGAAATTAACTAGATAGTCATTTATAATATGCTCCATGAGTTTACAACACATACTGGTCAGACTAATTGGCCGATAAGACCGTGCAAACTTCTTATCACCTTTTTTTGGTATTGGACAAACGAAAGCATGTTTCCATTTGATTGGCAGTTGCCCCGATAACAAGGACTTTTTCATTATCACTGTTAAAAATTTTGCAAACACATCAGGAAAAAGCTTAATAAATCGAAAAGAGAAACCATCAGATGTAATACTATTAGAGTTCGGCATTTTTTTATCCATCTCACAATTTTCGATGGAGTTAAAAACTGTCTACAAAGTAAAGACATCATTACAATGGCCAAAACAGGCTTACTTTCGGGAGAAAAAACTGAAAAAAATCTTATTTAAAATTAGCCTTTTCCAAATCAGAATGTAAATATGCCCATTTTCGATAATACGAATATATTTTCAGAGCCCCTCGAAGAGGAAACGATTCCAAATTTTTTTATTTTTTTGACCCATCCTTGACAATCCGTATGAATTCATTGTGCCGTCTTTTTCGGCATTTCTCAAAGCAATTTATGACCCTTGGCACAGATACCCTTAAAAACCTTGATGTCTCGACTTTTTTTCTTGGTAAACCATCTGGCTGAGTTATCCTGCTATAAGAGTCACCACGGTTTCGGTTATTCGGTGGTTCTTTTGTTTGGTGGTTCATTTGCTTGAAAAAAAATTTTTGACATGAAGTTAACACCCCGTGTATTGTTGTAACTTGCAGGTGCGGAATTGAAAAGAAACCTACCATGGCAAGTTCATGCCTTTTCCAATTATTGGAATTGGAAAAAACACGGATTGGAGAGAATTGCTTATTTCTTTAATTGAGTGGTTGACCAATTTGAATAAAAACTGACAGTGAATAGTGTTAACAATGCTCCACGAAGGTGGTGATTTTTTACGGCATGGGTGAGCCCACGGGGAAACCTCCCCTTCACTTTGCATTTTGCACCAATCCTGGGCCCCTGGGGTATTTTTCCTGTTATTTGAAGGTCTGGCCATTAAAATTTTCTTTTTCCAAAAGTTGGTCCCGTGCTGGACATTCTTTGCCTGGATGTTTTTTTCGCGGATAAACTATTTTACGCACGTCTTTGTGGAAACTTTTTTTTACTCGGCTGATATCCACTCCATCTTTCCCCTCTTAATTTTGCTTATTTTTTCCGCAATTCTTTTTTGTTTTTTTTCTGCTGTAATTTTCCCTCTTTATTTCCTGCTAATGTTTGTTTCCTGCTGATTATATTTCCCGCTCTTTTTCCTACTAATGTTTGTTTCCCGCTGCTTGTATTTCCCACTCTTTGTTTCCTGCTAATGTTTCTTTCCTGCTGATCACTTTCCTACTCTTTATTTCCTGCTAACGTTTCTTTCCCGCTGATCATTTTCCCACTCTTTATTTCCTGCTAATGTTTCTTTCCTGCTGATCATTTTTCCCACTCTTTATTTCCTGCTGATCATTTTTCCCACTCTTTATTTCCTGCTAATGTTTCTTTCCTGCTGATCATTTTCCCACTCTTTATTACTGCTAATGCTTGTTACCTGCTGATAATTTTTACCACTCTTTATTTCCTGCTAATGTTTCTTTCCTGCTGATCATTTTCCCACTCTTTATTTCCTGCTAATGTTTCTTTCCTGCTGATCATTTTTCCTACTCTTTATTTCTTGCTAATGTTTGTTTTCTGCTGCTTATATTTCCCACTCTTTATTTCCTGCTGATTTTTCCCACTCTTTATTGCCGGCTTATGTTTGTTTTCTGCTGCCAAAATTTCCCGCTCTTTATTTCCTGCAAATGTTTCTTTCCTGCTGACTGTATTTCCCGCTCTTTATTTCCTGCAAATTTAATGTTTGTTTCCTGCTCCTTTTATTTCCCGCACTTTATTTCCTCCTAATGTTTATTTCCTGCTGATTATATTTAGCAAATTTCTCTTTTTGTTGTTTCTTTTTCTTTATTTTAGTGGCTTAGACCTTGTGTCTTTGATTCAGAAAGTGGACTTTATCAAGGACAATGTGTCATTGGATTTGGCAGCCGGTGCCAGCACGTTCGTAATTGCGTACGCGATTCATAAAGTGTTTGCACCTGTCCGGATAAGTATTACCCTTGCAGCAGTGCCGATCATTGTCAAGAAGATGAGGAAAGTTGGAATTTTTAAGACGAAATCCTAGCTGTTTATTCATGCATTTTTAATAATATTTTTTCTGCTTGCTGTCATCGCTGAAACGGAGTTTGCTGTTTATTCATGCATTTTTAATAATATTTTTTCTGCTTGCTGTCATCGCTGAAACGGAGTTTAAAACAAGTCAATCGGCATTGAAATCATATCCAATATGCTTGCACTGGCACGTACTGGACAGCTGGTCCATTGCTGGTTCACTGCGACTACAATAAGTTCTGTTTACCCCCCACAAAACAAGGTGGCCTTACCTTTATTCACATTATTGATAAAAAATCGTGGTCGTAAGTAATCCATATGAAAGGAAGCAAGCCTATCACAATTTTATAACTCATTTGTTTTTCCTTGTCTAATTTTATTTTGTTTTCCAATGCATGGTGTTCTTCATTTTTCCTTCTTTGATTTAAAATTTGTTCTTTTACTCTGTAAATGATCACAAAATTTGATAAATTTCCTCTTCCTATAACTTTTCATCCTGATGCAGTCTGGCAACAGGACGAACAGATGTTGCCCTTGGCCCAAAAACCTACCTATTCATTTCAAGGTAAAATTGGTCAATTTTTTTCCAATCTCACCAACTTTGATCTCAACTCAGCAATTTCGTAAAATTCTATCTGGAAGTGCCAGTGTCGCACATTTTAAAATCCCATGCTGATATTTCACAATTTCGCTCAGCCAGAATGACTTAAAAAAGAGTCCGAATCAGTGGCGAGGAATGCCACCCAAAGTTGAACAGAACGTCTTCACAATCATGCTCCATCCCATGCTGATATTTCACAATTTCACTCGGCCAGAATGACTTAAAAAAGAGTCCGAATCAGTGGCGAGGAATGCCACCCAAAGGTGAACAGAACGTCTTCACAATCATGCTCCTAAAGGAATCTGTGGGAACAAGCAGAGCAAGCAAGCCAGAATGTCTGAAATTTCCTTTCGAACGGCACAACTCCCGTCCCAATCGGCCAATTTATTGTCAGTTAGCATCATTTCAAAGTGATGCATCATGAGGAACAGATCTGCGAATGACTCAAAAACAAACTCCACACAAACTCATTGCATATTTGCGGCAAACTAATTGAAGGGCATGGCGGTCTGCTGATGTTTGTCGCTAGTCGGCACCTCAGTGGATAACCACAGGATTCTTGGCCAAGGGCAAAGTCCGACGAGTGTGGCCAGGCGGCAGCAGGAGTTTATTGCCCTAAATTGGTCTCCCACTAAATTTGACAAAATTTAATAGCAGATAATTCATTTCCAAATTTAATAGCCCCAGATGGTGGGACATGCCTTTTGAGATGGGACAGGCCATTTTTGAATAAATTTCAAAAATGCATTGTTTCAAAAAGTAATTTCAAAAAGAGTAATTTTCAATGTGATTCCCTATTTTGTGCATTTTTGCAGTTATCAACTGCTGTGATTTCATTTTGCTTGACATAATTAAAAGTAGGTAAGTTGTTAATGTTAAATTTCCGACAATAAAATGAAACAATAATCATTATTTTGAAGCATTTGGATTCCATTATGATTTTAATTTTGGGCTTGCGGGAGCCAATGGCTCAAAAAACTGCCTTCCCTCCCATAGTCAATTTTTTGGGAGGGGGCCTGATCGACAAACATGCAGCTCACTGGAAGCAGGAGTAGGTACTCCTCAGCTGTTAGACAAAAATCCACAACTGTGGTTGAACAAACAGTTAGACCGGAATTGGTGGGTTCGGCCAGGGTTGTGCATTCTTAACTTTCTTCCCATCAGTGGACAGACACCGTGAGCAGGAATAACAACTCACAAAACTGTAAAAATTGCTTCCGAACATGGTGGGCTCCTCCTGTTTGTCTGATGTATCAATCTTTCTATGGCCTATTGGTTCAGTTCGTTCCAATTCAACCCAGCGGTGGATCCAGCCCCCTGTGGAGGGAGTGGGGGCCTATGGCACAACTTTGGCACGTTTGCTACAGGTATGGGGTCTTGGGAAGATCCACAGCAGGATTCCAACAAGCAGATTTCCTTGCAAGGGGCTCTGAGGGACGAAGTCTGTCAGTAGATGGAGAAGTTATTCTTATAGGTAGTTTAGCGTTCATTTTGGGTGCAAAATTGTGGTTTCCCAAAAATTCTGCAAAATTCAAGATTTTTGCCCCGTGATGGGGGTGTCTCCTCTGACCCTTTATTGGATATGCCACCGATTCTACCCCTCTTGTCTTATCTTCTGGCTTTTCCAAGCTTTCTTGATGAAGATTGGCAACAAAGTTAGAAAATTGCGAAACATGGAATTGGTTGAAAGAGAAACATGTGTATTTTCTAACCTTTTTCTGTGAAGGTCGTGACTGGAATTCCAGCATTCGTTACCTGATGTGAATAACCCACAAGGAAAAGACATAATAAAGCCGGTTTTCGTTCGTAACTTACAAGAATAAATTTGCTACGTTTCGGTCCCGTGGACCTTTTTCAAGCGGTGTTGGTATCACACTACCAACACCGCTTGAGTGTGTGTGATACCAACACCGCTTCAGAAAGGTCCACGTGCATGGGACCGAAACGTAGCAAATTTATTCTTGTAAGTTACGAACGAAAACTGGCTTTATTATGTCTTTTCCTTGTGATTCTGACATTCGTGGTGCACATGGTGAAATTGTGAATAACCCAATAGATCTTCTCAAGACATTACCCACGAAGAAATGAAGCCAAGCATCTCTTGGCGACAGGTTGGGCTTGGCAGCACATCACCTTTAAAATATTTGTATTTTGCCAACAAAAAGGTGTCCCAAATACTGTACTGTACAGTCATATAGGAGGCCACAGCCATGTGAGTTTTTGTTTTATATGAGGGTGGTTGAAAGATGGAAAACCCTTATGTGTTCCAGTAGATATCTCTGACAGAGATATCTTTGACAGAGCCCCCTTCAGAGAACCTCCCATGGGAATGTCCAAGGATTGCCAATTTGAGAGCAGTGTTCAACCCAATCCAATTTTGGATTGTGTTCCAATCCATTGCCATGTAGCAGCAGCAGCTTTTTTTATCACCAGTCCATGCGTTCATCATTGGCCACAACTTTTGGATCACTAACTAAAATTATTAGAAGGAATAGTGGAAACAGTAAAAAGCAGATGTGTTGCAGTTAAAGTGAAAGTGTTGCGGCAAAAAGTAGGTAAGTGTTGCTGTATTGTATTGAATTAATCAATTACATACAACAAAAATAAAATCATGGTCAAGCAAATAAAAATAAAAACAACAAACAATTGTTGTAATGCCAACTCACTTGAAGTGGGGTCAGAAGAAGAGCCAGCACAAGATGTAGATACACTCCAAGCATACCCCAAAAAAAAAAATGGAAACCGATTGATGTTGCACAAAAATGAGTCCTAAATCAAGTAGAAAACATCTAGCCAGCATGCAAGGAAAGGGGAAAAGAAAAGAACAGGTTGGATTAGAACATGAAGCAACTTAGCTAAACCTTACAAGCTGAAAGATCAAATGTGGAAATGCCAACAATTGCAAAATCTAAGGTAAAGAAGATATTAGGGCTTGCTCTGCAAGCCCCATGAATTTAGTGGGAGACAAAAGAGGAGCATTTTTTGGGAGTTTTAAGCTGTTCCACAGAAAAATGGTCCTAACAAGAGGTGAAAAACGTTCAACATTTCTCGTTGTAGCAGGTATTTGGAAAGAAGAGATGTTGCTGGAGCGAAGACCAGCTGTTGTAGATTTTTATTGTGTTTCAGCAAAGAGTAAAAGTCTTGCAACAAAAAGTGAATGTGTTGCAGTGAAGTATCAGCAAAGAGTAAAAGTGTTGCAGCAAAAAGTAGAAGTTTGGGAGCAAAAAGTTCAAGTTTTGCGGAAATGCATCGGCTTTTGTGCCAAAGGCAAAAACTGGCAAATTTTCGCCTGGTGGCATGATCGGCCATTCTGGGCTGAGGCAGCAGGTTAACTACTTTTATAAGCTCGTTTGGGAGCACTCTTCAGCGCTTTCAGCCAAATTCACATCAACTTGAGTCTAAAGTTCCACTTGAGAGCAATTTTTTTTAGTCCGCCTTGCTACTTGAGATTGTGCCCAAGAGGAATTTTGAACTTGAAAGTCAATGTGAGTTTGCCTGTTTATCCTTAACCTGGGCCAACTGGCTGAACTGAATAAACCTCCGTGCTTAAACATCACCACATGACCGACGACGAAACATCCCTCGCAAATTGCCTGAAGCCTTCTTGTTGATGACAACTCATTACCCGTGGTTCTTATACGCCTTTTTCGGCCAAAGTCTCCTTGAAAAGTGAAAATGGTTGTTGAAAAGTGAAAATGGTTGCATTTTTTTGTGGTTGGATTTGGCGGCAATAGGCATTGCGTGGTGATTTTTTCACTCAACCAATTTTGGACAAGCGCCAGAACAGAGTGTGACAATTTTGAAAATCAGGAATATTTGCCCACGCATTGCTAGATATCACTTACTTTGTGGATCACTTGCAAATAGGGGAGTTATTTGAATTTTTCGCACAAATTTTTTTCTTCTTCAGGGAAGAACCTGGGCATAGATCCAATGCCCCAGCCTCCCAAGAAGCTGAAGAAATTTTAGATTCATTTTGAGTGCAGTGTTCGTGTTCGTAAGGTCAAATATCCCACCTAGGCGAGCCAAGGCAAATGCTAGGGAGGCAAGCTTGCCATTGGGGGGAAATTCTCATCTGGGAGGCAGTTACCCCCCGAAATGTCATCCCTGCTTTCATCATCCTGTTCTCCTTTAAAGGCTTCGCTATATTCCTGTTGAGGGTTGAGAGCTTTCCACTGGACAACATTACACGCTTTGCAACAGAAGACCTGTTTTAACTGCATGTTTTTCTGCAATTATTGTGATTTTTCAGTTGTTGAAAATTCTTATTTTAAAATGTTTTTCTTCCTGTCTTTTGCATGCAATACAATCTAGGTTGAGCAATGCTCTGAAACTTATCGGAATTAGCTACCTGACAGGGTAAAACTTATTTTATTAGTCAGTTTTGCTGAGAATTATGAAATGAACCATGTACAGAGAATTAGAGCTTTGTACAAAATGGTGCTGAAACTGCATAGAAGTCTACCTCAGGATTGTAAGCTGTTGGGAGATGAATATGTCAAAGAGGAATTCAGAAGACTAAAAAAGTGCAATAGGCAGGAGACGGAAAGTTTCATCACAGAATGGACTGTAAGTTTTAATGAATCACACTTTTAGATTTTAGATCACACATTTAGATTTTAAATATCCTTTTAGATTTGCTTTCCCGATTTTGGCCACGGTAGGCCCCACCCAGAGCAACCGTATTTGCACCGAGAAAGGTTCCTTTGATCGGAATCAATGGACTTTAGGCCTACTTGTTTACAGAATATCCATGCAAGCTACAAGCTGGATTATGCAGGCATGTTTCTACACTAACCGTGGGGAAATCAATTCCCAATTGATTTGTGCTCAGATGCAAACTTTTGCCCATGGCCTGCTAAAATATTGGCAA
>JASGXE010018041.1:0-15279 GCA_030068105.1 Sinentomon sp. SZTP_YWyxl
ATTAGACCATGTAGCTGCCACAAACTTTCTTTATGGTTACTCGTAAGGCAAATTGAAGCTGCTTTTTTACTCCGAGCGGGACGACATCTGAACACAGCTCTTTGCCATTTGCCAGTGAAGTCTACAACCTCAAATTATCTTGCGAGCCCTTCATTTTCTTTGAATGGTACATGGGATTTGAAATTCAGTTCTAATGCACAGGTTTAGATTATCATACTGCCTGCATCATTGGGTGTTGCGTTGCGGCAGGCAAAGATTTCCTGGCACCCTTTTATTAAGGGGGGGGGGGTACCTTTGGCAAAGTTGTTTTGGCACCTTTGGCAAAAAAAGTCGATTTTGTTTTTTGTACCTATCTTAAAGGCTGAAATCTCTTCTTTCAGAATTTTCAAACCATTTGACTCTATCTCAAGTAGTTTTTGAACAGCATCACATTTTCCGAGGTCACTTTTACAAGTCATATATACCTAGCGCTGAATGCATTTTTGCAATATTTTCACCCAATTATCTACCAAACTAGGCAAAAAATGAATTTTCTGAGATTGCCAGCCGATTCTACACAATTTTTTACATAGGTATGCCAATTTTCAACCTTATCCTACTTGCCGCAATGAAGTTATGACCACCGAAAAACCATTACGAAATGCGAATCTTCCTTTATTTTATGCAAAACTTCAATCGCATTTTCTCGCTTTTGCATTTTCTTGCAATCGAAAAACTTTTTGAAGTGAGATCTCAGGAACTGTGCATGCTAGAAAGGTGAAAATTGGTGTACTTATGTAAAAAAGTCTGAAAATCCGGCTGATGAAGCCGGAATTTTGATTTTCTTACGAGAAAAAGTTTTATGACCATGTTTATATGAAAAATGACTCGCAAAACGACAAAATTTATCGCGCATTGACTTAAATTGCAGATTATGACTAAACCAGGGCCTAAATTGAAATTCCGGCTTCATCAGCCGGATTTTGACACTTTTTTACATATGTACACCAATTTTCACCTTTCCAGCATGCACAGTTTCTGAGATCTCACTTCAAAAAGTTTTGCCTATTTCCGCTACTAATTTACCTGCTGCCAGAAAACTACGAGAGATACAAGGCTGAAATTTTGCACTGAACATACTCTTATTATGTTTAACAACCCCCCAAAATTTCAGCAAATTCGGATAAGAAACAAAAAAGTTCGTCCGCGAAGGTACCCCCCCCCCTTAAAATGTTTTACAAGTCATTCTGCTTTTGACGGGGTGCATTGGTGTTTGTTCTGTTGCTTTATTTTTTGATGCTTTTGGTTGAGGTTTGGAGGTGGGAAATGACATGAGCATCTGGGTGTTTTTTTTTTTTTGGCTTTGGTTTTGCAAAGGAGTTTTTTGGCATTCTGGGATGGCTAACAGGTGACACAACAATGGGTGCTTTCATTTTTTTGTATGCAGAACTTTTTTTTTTATGGAGTAATCATATTCTTCTACAATTCCCTGGAGAAAAATCAGTTTAACGGAGTTCCCAGACGAATCTCGAAAGCCTGGAAAACCTTGATTCCAAAAATGGACCTGTGTAAAAAAACCCTTGGATTTGACGATTTTTTAGTAAAAACCTTGAAGCGATTATCCGTCTGAATTTTGAGAATCATGTTCTTGTTAAATAGCTTTGGACTTTGAGGGACCGGATGCTGTCTCCCAAACCTCCTACCGGAAGCTCTCTCCCTTGGAACACTGCTGGCAGGACCATCCAGCCCCCCATTTTTGTGGTCTGTGGTCATGGATGCCGATTTTCAAGATTCACTCCATTGATAATTTTTGGAATAGGCCTACATTAAAACAAAGAAAGCCACTTAAAAAGCCTGGAAGAACTTGAAAATGGTTTTCCAAAGTTGCGGGAACACTGGTTTATGAATAATTGGGATAAGCAGGTTTTCCATGCCTTATTTTTAATCTTGCTTTTCAAAACCAGCACAATCAAATGGAACTAATCAGTAATCACGCACTTCTTAATTTTCTTTTTCGTCTGTTGGAAATAAAGTCTTATTATTTCATTGGTTTTGGGGCTTGTCTTTTATTTAATTGTCGCTCTAGATTTGGCTGAATTGATTCCTGCTCAATTCGGTTGTTTCTGTTCACTTGTTTTGCTCAGTTCTTCGTCCATTCTGGTGGAATCTTTTTGCCTCACAAATGTCTTGTCGTGTCCTAGAGATGCTCCAGGCTGTGTATCTACTAGTCGTGGAGGTCCTACGATAGAAACAATGTCCAGAATTTCACAATTTCCATAAAATGACATGAAAAAAGTTAAAAAATTACATTTCCAATGAATGTTAAAAAGCGACGTTATTTCTCCCAGTGATTGAAAGATTGAAAAATGTCCTAAGAATCGGAAACAGTACAATATCATGTACGAGGGGCGTTCAATATGTTTCAGGCTTTGCATACAAATTTTTATTTCATGGCGTTTTCCTGTCATGATATCAAAATTTGGTTTATTCCAAAGATTCTGGTTTGAATTTCAGATTAATCCGATGCAAATTATTCATGTTATCACTATTTGAAATAAACACACCAGAAGCTGCCAAAATAAACAATTTGCTCAAATGAGAAAGTGGCTTTTTTCAGAGGAACACAAAATTCAATAATCTGGCTCACTGGGCCCAAGATCCGACAGAAGTGAGTAAATGAAGGTCTCACCATTGTGTGCAGGTCCTGGCCCCACCCGACACTTCAATAAAGCCCAAGTCCATCACAACGACATTTGCATGAGCAAGTCCAGTTGCCACAAAGTTTTCCTCGCATAATTTTTCACTCGGTGCAATTTTGTCGTAGATTTCAGTTTCTCTGCATTTATGCATCAATCTTCTCTTCTGCCTTTGTTTTTTTCTTTCGTTCACTTCGGTGTTGGGTCATTTGTTTCTCATGCTCCCATCTGCCATTTCTAATTATTTTAGCGCTGCTGGCAAGGCTATTTTGTCCCTAAACAAAGGCCAGAGGTCAGTATCGTTTTCATTGAAGATTGTTTTTTTTTTTCGTTCTGTTTCGTGTTCCCGGTTCTGGCTTTTGTTTAGTTTTTAGCGGTAATTTTATTGATTTACTCGCTTTTTCATTTGAATCCACTTTCTCTTGCGTTTTGTGAAATTAACAATTTAAACTATTTTTTTCTTTTTCTGTTTTTCCACTAGGGGAGAATTATTTTGTATTGGAGTTGTTTAGAAGTGTGTGCTGACTCTCCAGAATTCCACTCCGAGATTTGCACTTTTTATGACTTACCCCTTCATAAATCCAGCAGCATATACCACTTTGCTTGCAGCGGTTCCCATCTGAACATCGAGGTTAAGCAACGCTGAGCCAGGACAGAACTTGGACGGGAGACCATCCTAGCACCCCTGGTTGTGCTGATGGAAGGGGGCATGACAGGGGCTGTGGCCAAGTCCCTCTCCTCCTTCGGATGAGACATTAAACACAGGTCCACTCTGCACCATCATACTGCTCACTTAAAGAACACCTAGCTCCAGGTCCAAGACAGAGGCTTGGCAGGTAACACAACAGAGAAGCCACATCTCACAAGTCACACGTCTCCGCTCTGCAGAGCATGCTCTCTTCGGGAGATCCGTCGGGTTGGCATGTGCCGTAAAACTGATACGAGCCGTTTCTGTTGAATGCAGAGTGGACTTTGGCTACGCTTATGGGGCATTGTTCTCCTTGCGAGCCCAAGGTGTGAAACAAGGTTCATCCGAGCCAGCAGCTGTGTAAGCTCATGATGTCAAATGAAGAAGAAATCTTGCCACACATCACCCAGGGCGTCACTCAATTATGGCCTCTCTTTTGCAAATTTGTCGGATATTTTTATCCGTGAAACCAAGTTCCATGTTTGGCAAATCGTTTTCTTGGAATATAAGAAGTTTGAGAGGTTTTGCTGAAAACCTGTTTGATTTTTATGTCAAATTTAAATTTATTTGTTGGCTTTTTTACTCGCTGTTCACGTCATGTTTGTAGACCTAACCACTTTCATTTTCTCATTTATTTCCTCTTGTTTCTGACCTTGCATGTCTTGAGTGAAGTTTGATGGTTTTTTGGTATTTAAAGTTCTCTAACCCCTCCGACCCTTTTTTTGCTCTTGTGAGTAACCATTGTGAATTTTGATTTGCGCAAATGTACAGTGCTGAGCAAATTAATTGTGCCATGTATGGTGGCATTTTTATTTTCAGTTTATCGGGAAAACCTCAAACCCATCGATTTTGGTTTCACCACATCAGTGATGTGATGCGTATTTCCACTGAAAAAAATTCTTTTTTCGAATCTCAAATCATCGCATTTCTGATCGTTTTCTGAGAAAATCGAAAAAACGGAAGGAACCTAGGTTCAAATTTTTTACTTAGGTATGTCCTCCTTGTGATGCAGAGGTAACATCAGGCTGTTGGATGTTCCTTCCCCCTGATCATCGAATATCCACGGATAGTTTTTGTTGTATTAATTTACACCCGGAGCAGGTTGAGTAGTTGACAGCTGTAGTTGGACCTCAAACGCCATACCACGCATTTACGTTGTGTTTCACTGATGAAAATGTTTTCTTTCAACAGTTCATAAATGTCAAATGTGCCAGCTACATACTCCTCACAGGGTTACCACCCGTCCTGGAATGTCCTGGATTTTTATTTTGTTCTCGATTTTGACATGTCTGTACTGGAATTTTTCTCTGGTGAGAAAAATTTGGAGAACCCAAATTTGTGAAAAGGCTCCAGCAATTGACAATTTTGTCAAATTTATTTCTCTCAAAAGGCTCAAAACCGCCTGCCGGGGGCTCTGCCCCCTCAACCCCGCTGGGGGGCTCCTGCCCCGACTCCCCTCAACTGGGGCCTGCCGCCCCCAGACCCCGCACCTGGAGAATGTCCTGGAAATGCCCTGGAAAAGTTAGGTATTCTAATTTCGATTGGGAACCCTGTCCTCACCAAAAGTTTTCGAACACAGGAGCTCCATTTTAACTCGAGGGCTATGTAGAATACGTGGCATCGCACGCCGCAAAACAACATTACACTCGTGTGAAGTTGCATCAAGCCCTGTTGAAATTAGATGGCCCCTGTGTTGACTAGTCCTTAAAAATTTCTCCAATATGTTCGAAGACATTTTGGTAAACTCTGTATTTTCCAGATGAGCATTTTGCCCAGAAGGTGGAATGGTAATTTCTTTGCTGCACAAATTGCGGGTGCAGAGCTGACATTGCGAATCAGCAACAGATGTCCCAATGCCTCAATAAGGATGAAAAAAAAACCTTGCAGCAACAACTTGTTGAATTATGAACAAGTGCCTGTGTGGTCAGGTGGCATCACTGAAAGCCGAGGAGTGAAGAGCCCCAGTCAAGGATTCTGGTCTTATGTTTCAGCTGAACCCTGGCAATCTGCCTGCTACCAATTCCCTTGAAATGCATTGCGTTTCTCAAACGATCAAGCAGGTTGAAGGTTGTCAAAAAAGACAGCTTGTATGTGGGGAACAATCGAGGACATGCTCTATTATCGTCATTGCAGAGACCCAGTGAGTGAGTGAGATCGGTGATAAGCAGATAAGGATCTAGTTTTAATGAACATTGGAAGGGTGTACGAGGGCTGGTCAAGTTCTGATTGCACTTGCCCAGAAAATATTTTCTGATTTCATTGAAACTTGTCGCATTTTGACGATTGTTGTGTTTTAGCCTTCCTCTCCAATCGAAAGCACTTTGCATTTCTAAAAAGGGGTGCGTTTTCTTTGGTAATTTTTGCGACAGTTCCACGAGGATATAAATTTAAAATACGAGGGATGGTCAGAAAAGCAATACAAAGAGGTACACCATCCAAGAAGCAGTTCAGTCTTCCAATGACTGCAATTTTTTGATACTGTGCATCTTCCCGATTTCCCTCACTTGGCACCTTCGAACTAATGCCTCCAATTCCTTCCCTGATGTGGTAACGTCAGGGAATGAAGTTTTCAAGTGATTCAGGAGCTGAAAACAGCAGTGGAAAATGGCTTTCTGGAGAGCATCAGGAAGCATTTACATGAAGGGCTCCTGCAGCTCTTCCATCGATGGCTCTGGAGAGCATCAGGAAGCATTTACATGAAGGGCTCCTGCAGCTCTTCCATCGATGGCTCTGGAGAGCATCAGGAAGCATTTACATGAAGGGCTCCTGCAGCTCTTCCATCGATGGCTCTGGAGAGCATCAGGAAGCATTTACATGAAGGGCTCCTGCAGCTCTTCCATCGATGGCTCTGGAGAGCATCAGGAAGCATTTACATGAAGGGCTCCTGCAGCTCTTCCATCGATGGCTCTGGAGAGCATCAGGAAGCATTTACATGAAGGGCTCCTGCAGCTCTTCCATCGATGGCTCTGGAGAGCATCAGGAAGCATTTACATGAAGGGCTCCTGCAGCTCCTTCAGCCATGCGTGGCTCTGGAGAGCATCAGGAAGCATTTACATGAAGGGCTCCTGCAGCTCTTCCATCGATGGCTCTGGAGAGCATCAGGAAGCATTTACATGAAGGGCTCCTGCAGCTCTTCCATCGATGGCAGAGCTGTGTAACTTTACAAGGAGAGTACAATGATAATGAGCAAAACCTTCAGCAAAAATCAAGTGTGTGGCATTTCATTTTCTTAGCAAGTGCAATCGGAACTTGACCTTCACTCGTACATTTACAGAAACAATGATGTGAACCCATTACTGTGTACATACATTGTTAGTTTGTGGTGCAATTATGGTTGTCCTTGCGACAAATACATTCATTCACATAAAAAGCATTACTCGAACAAATCAGCAAAGCAGATAGTCAGGTAAAATCAGATAATGTACCCATTTTATTTGTGCCATTTATGCACCTGTAATACTAAACATTGCGGGCACCCATTTATGGGTACATTATTGCTTCTGTGACTTCACATATGCAATTTGAAATCTTCTTTTATGTGTTTTCTGATCATTGGAGAAGAAAAATTGCATTAATGCACCCTTCCACGGAAAAACCAGCATCGAAAACTTATCAACATTCAAACTGAGGGGTAGAGCTAAGTCAGGACCAAACACTTTGATATCTCACGAAGCCACCCCTCTTCAAAAAAGCCAGAATGCACGCCCCAGTCATTTATAACAAAAAAGTGGTATGGTTGATCAAATTTTCCAGAAATTACTGCTTCATTCTGTCTCTCCCCCTCTCACTTCATCGTGGAAAATTGACCTCATGGAAAATTTTATCTACCATACAGACCATTATTTTTGTGATTGTTGTGCTTGGATGCAGAAGCTGATCAAATAAGATAACATTTTCAAGAACAAAACAGCAAATAAACCAGAGTTATTGACACTCAGTTATCAAATCTAAAACAGTGCCAGTGAATTGCCACCCAAACCATGGCATTTATGGTTCATTAAAAGATGGTTAAGGGGGGGGGGAACCTAGATTTTTTCGTGTAAAATGAAAAATTGTCCAATTTTTTTTAATGTGTGGACCAGATGCGCTGAAATTTCTAGTTTCGGATGGTGAAAACCAAATGCAAATATCTTCAATAGAAAAAAATGGCATGCGAAAGACCAGAGGCATGTTTTTACCGCTCGCGGCAAAATTAGCACTAAAACGAAAATGTTCTCGATCTTCGACGCTATTTTTCTCAACTTTTTGTTTTTTAAGCATTTTTGGTGTTCCGCCCCGTGTATCTCAGCCATTTTTTGTGTGATCATGTTCAAATTTGGTGTACTTACGTAAAAAACTATTCTGAAAAGATTGACAAGGCCATATTTGACAACTTTTGCCTCCATTAAGAGTTATTAACAAGTCAAAGGTAAAAAATGCTAAAAATATACCGCTTTTCTAGCGGCGGAGTGACAGAAAATGACCTGTCACACAATTTGGGGCCAAAACAAGAAATCAGGCATTGTCAAAAGTTTTGGCTTGGTTTTTTTACCCCTATAACTCGAATTTGGGCGTTCTTACACGTGGGGTTATCGTGTGCACGGGACGGACGTCCGCCTCATTTTTTTACCCTAAAATGGCTGCTGTGGCCAAACCAGAAAAGAAAAGCTACAGTGTTCAAATTTTGCACAGAAGTTGTCTAGATTGGTTCCAAAGAGTGTGCAAAATTTGAACAAAATCGGTCAAAAAAGAAAAAAGTTTGCCGAAAACTAGGTTCCCCCCCTTTAACTGAGAATACCATACCTGAGTATGTTTCGATGGTGTTAACTTGCCATCGATGGTGTGTTGCTATACCTCCTGGAATGAAAGTGGTGCCAATGTGAAAGCAACATGACAAGACGAGACAGGTGCACGTCGGATGTGTAGCTTTTTATGTGAAAGTGTCCCCATTTTTGTTGCTTTTTATTCAATTCAGATTTGAGTTGTGTGTTGCCAAGAAAAATACAAAACCACCAAAGCAGTGGCCACGGGAAGGGATCGTCTAGGTAACAAAAAGCAAGGCCTTGTAACTCTCGTAATATGGCTGGCAAAATTAAACCGCCAACCATCTGTAAAAATTGAAGGTGGTGACGTTTCGCCACTGCGAACGTGGAGCTTTATCAAGCACAAGATTGAAACAGATCGCAGGTGCTGATGCTGGACCCAGACGGGGGGGCGAAACGATGCAAATTTCGATTTTTACAAATGGTTAGCGGCCTACTTGTTTAATTTGTCGACTATGTTACCCGTTGGTGGAGGCAGTGCATTGATCGTTCTTATAATACGTTCAAAATTAAACCTATTTATTGCCCAGTGTGTTTTCTGTTTACCGATCGAAACATGGCAAAAAGCCATGTTTCAAAAAAAAGCCATGTTCAAACCAAAAAAAAAATGGCAAAAAGCTATCTCAACTTCGCTTAACTCTCCAGAAAGGAATCCATTGAAGTGATTGAATTGTTTCGATTGTTCTCAGCACAAGCTTACAGTTGTACAGACACAGAAACAATAATGACTCCTTTAATCCAGGTACCTGCCTTGGATCATGGAGTCAATATTGTTTCTGCCACTGTAATACATGTCTGGTATCATGGATGTGCCGAGCTTGGCCATGGCTGCATGCATTCTCTCAGGAAGATGTACTGTACGTGCAAAAAAAACTGTATAACAGGTGGAATGGGAGATGATGATTTCCTTTTGCAAAATACTTGTTACACAAATTGACTTGATGGGACAACCAGCGAACAAGAATCATTATGTGATCGACGTGATAATGACAGCATAATGATTCTTGTTTGGTTATTTTCCCATCTAAGCCAATATGTGTAACAAGTATTTTGCAAATTGAAATCATCATCTCCCATTCCCCTGTATATGTTACAGGTTTTTTGCAACGAACTGTACATTTACAGAAACAACAAAGACTCCCATGATTCAATGCAGGTTCTTGCACTCTGGCCGTGGGGAGTTCAAGTCAGGATAAAAATTTGCTTCGGTAGCAAATTTTTTACCCTGCCCAGCCGCTTTTGAAAATGGTGACGCAGGGGCAAACATTTGCTGCCGGAGCAAATTTTAATCCTGACTTGAACTCCCCACAGTGGGAGTCATTATTATTTTTTGACAGTACATCACCTTCTAAATTCTATTTTCTCCTCTATTTAGGTACTCGCCACTTGCTGGAGACCTTCTCAACACTACCTCCGTTCTGCAATCCACGGCGACACCTGGAATAACCACACCCATTCCCGGATCCGGCTGGTGCATCTTTGTCTATAACCTCTCCCCGGAAACCGAAGAGAACGTCCTCTGGCAACTGTTCGGTCCGTTCGGAGCCGTACAGTCGGTGAAAGTCATCCGTGATCTTCAGAATAGCAAATGTAAAGGCTTCGGATTTGTTACTATGACCAATTACGATGAGGCTGTCGTTGCTATCCAGTCGCTGAATGGATACAACCTTGGGAACCGGGTCCTCCAAGTCTCGTTCAAGACGGCAAGCAACAAGAATAAGATGGCGACAATTATACCGTAAACCACAGATCGTCGGAGAGTATTTTCTACCATGTTGTTCGTCGGGGAGATCAACTCGTCACACATTCACGCCAGGACAACGCAGTTTACAAACCTACATCCAAAGATGTCGTTTTCCGCAATCTGAAAGATGGGAGTTTATCACCATTTTCCCGGGCGTTAATTTCAAATTCCCGTCATTCTTCTGGCTATTCATCTCCGTTTTGCCGTGTTCAATGATTGCTTTTTACTTGCCAAGCAGTGTCAAATTCCTGCTTTGTTTGTTTGTGGCTGATAGCTGCTGTTTGTGTTTGCGCTTTGGATACTTTTAAATATTGATATATTGATTCCTTTCTGAAGGAAGCTATTTTTCGATTTGTTACCTTAACCTCATTGATCGTGTTTGTTGCCCGTAGTTAAAATTTTGTTGGCGTCAAAATGTCAATTTGAGAATTTTGCGGGACTGATTTTGAATTATCTCGACACGGGAAATTTGATAGGGCTGGATTTGCGTCAGTTTGAGCATGTTTCGTAATTCTTAAAATGACCGAGTGGCAAAAACTTGCCTTGGCTGAAAATACCAATATCTTAAGTCTTCACTTTCCTCCTGGCTTCCTGCACTGTTGACCTTTGAGAATTTTCTGTTGGACCAGTTATTCGTAAACTTTTCAACATCGAATCTTTTAACAGATGATTTTGAAAGTCGCAAGATGGGTGTTTAATTCAGGAAAGAAAACAATTTTAATGCGTGCAAACGAAACGACAAAAGATTTTTCGCACCGTGTGTGCAACGGATATGACTACGAATGATGCTGAAAGGTGTCTGACAATCAGAAAACGATATACGGAGAGTGTGATCAAAAATATATGGTGAGTCTTCTAAGACTCTGACCGGCAGCCCTGTGGCGACCTTCGACCGGGAAAAGGTTAACAACACGTATGGGCCAGGTCTGGGTTTGTAGGAGATCCATTTCAACAATTGTGTTTGTTCACAGGAGGATCGGAAAGGAAAAATTTAAAACCCTTTTTACAGGACAGAAAATGACCTGTCCACAATTCTGGGCCAAAAACAAGAAATCAGGCATTGTCAAAGTTTGGCTTGGTTTTTTACCCCATAAACTCGAATTTGGCCGTTCTTACACGTGGGGTTATCGCTGTGCACGGGACGGAACGTCGCCTCATTTTTTTACCCTAAAATGGCTGCTGTGGCCAAACCAGAAAAGCTACAGTGTTCAAATTTTGCACAGAAGTTGTCTAGATTGGTTCCAAAGAGTGTGCAAAATTTGAACAAAATCGGTCAAAAAAAAAAAAGTTTGCCGAAACTAGGTTCCCCCCCCCTTAACTGAGAAATACTCATACCTGAGTATTGTTTCGATGGTGTTAACTTGCCATCGATGGTGTTGCTATACCTCCTGGAATGAAAGTGGTGCCAATGTTGAAAGCAACATGACAAGACGAGACAGGTGCACCGTCGGATGTGTAGCTTTTTTATGTGAAAGTGTCCCCATTTTTGTTGCTTTTTATTCAATTCAGATTTGAGTTGTGTGTTGCCAAGAAAAATACAAAACCACCAAAGCAGTGGCCACGGGAAGGGATCGTCTAGGTAACAAAAAGCAAGGCCTTGTAACTCTCGTAATATGGCTGGCAAAATTAAACCCGCCAACCATCTGTAAAAATTGAAGGTGGTGACGTTTCGCCACTGCGAACGTGGAGCTTTATCAAGCACAAGATTGAAACAGATCGCAGGGTGCTGATGCTGGACCCAGACGGGGGCGAAACGATGCAAATTTCGATTTTTACAAATGGTTAGCGGCCTACTTGTTTAATTTTGTCGACTATGTTACCCGTTGGTGGAGGCAGTGCATTGATCGTTCTTATAATACGTTCAAAATTAAACCTATTTATTTGCCAAGTGTTTTCTGTTTACCGATCGAAACATGGCAAAAAGCCATGTTTCAAAAAAAAGCCATGTTCAAAACCAAAAAAAAAATGGCAAAAAGCTATCTCAACTTCGCTTAACTCTCCAGAAAGGAATCCATTGAAGTGATTGAATTGTTTCGATTGTTCTCAGCACAAGCTTACAGTTGTACAGACACAGAAACAATAATGACTCCTTTAAACCAGGTACCTGCATTGGATCATGGAAGTCAGTATTGTTTCTGTTGCTGTACATGTCTGGTATCATGGATGTGCCGTGCCTGGCCATAGCTGCAGGCATTCTCTCAGGAAGATGTACTGTACGTTGCAAAAAACCTGTTATATCTACAGGTGGAATGGGAGATGATGATTTCCTTTTGCAAAATACTTGTTACACAAATTGACTTGATGGGACAACCAGCGAACAAGAATCATTATGTGATCGACGTGATAATGACAGCATAATGATTCTTGTTTGGTTTATTTTCCCATCTAAGCCAATATGTGTAACAAGTATTTTGCAAATTGAAATCATCATCTCCCATTCCCCCTGTATATGTTACAGGTTTTTTGCAACGAACTGTACATTTACAGAAACAACAAAGACTCCCATGATTCAATGCAGGTTCTTGCACTCTGGCCGTGGGGAGTTCAAGTCAGGATAAAAATTTGCTTCGGTAGCAAATTTTTTCCCTGCCCAGCCGCTTTTGAAAATGGTGACGCAGGGGCAAACATTTGCTGCCGGAGCAAATTTTAACCTGATTAACTCCCCACAGTGGGAGTCATTATTATTTTTTGACAGTACATCACCTTCTAAATTCTATTTTCTCCTCTATTTAGGTACTCGCCACTTGCTGGAGACCTTCTCAACACTACCTCCGTTCTGCAATCCACGGCGACACCTGGAATAACCACACCCATTCCCGGATCCGGCTGGTGCATCTTTGTCTATAACCTCTCCCCGGAAACCGAAGAGAACGTCCTCTGGCAACTGTTCGGTCCGTTCGGAGCCGTACAGTCGGTGAAAGTCATCCGTGATCTTCAGAATAGCAAATGTAAAGGCTTCGGATTTGTTACTATGACCAATTACGATGAGGCTGTCGTTGCTATCCAGTCGCTGAATGGATACAACCTTGGGAACCGGGTCCTCCAAGTCTCGTTCAAGACGGCAAGCAACAAGAATAAGATGGCGACAATTATACCGTAAACCACAGATCGTCGGAGAGTATTTTCTACCATGTTGTTCGTCGGGGAGATCCACTCGTCACACATTCACGCCAGGACCAACGCAGTTTACAACCTACATCCAAAGATGTCGTTTTCCGCAATCTGAAAGATGGGAGTTTATCACCATTTTCCCGGGCGTTAATTTCAAACTTCCCGTCATTCTTCTGGCTATTCATCTCCGTTTTGCCGTGTTCCAATGATTGCTTTTTACTTGCCAAGCAGTGTCAAATTCCTGCTTTGTTTGTTTGTGGCTGATAGCTGCTGTTTGTGTTTGCGCTTTGGATACTTTTTAAATTATTGATATATTGATTCCTTTCTGAAGGAAGCTATTTTTCGATTTGGTTACCTTAACCTTCATTGATCGTGTTTTGTGTCCCGTAGTTAAAATTTTGTTGGCGTCAAAATGTCAATTTGAGAATTTTGCGGGACTGATTTTGAATTATCTCGACACGGGAAATTTGATAGGGCTGGATTTGGCGTCAGTTTGAGCATGTTTCGTAATTCTTAAAATGACCCGAGTGGCAAAAAAACTTGCTTGGCTGAAAATACCAATATCTTAAGTCTTCACTTTCCTCCTGGCTTCCTGCACTGTTGACCTTTTGAGAATTTTCTGTTGGACCAGTTATTCGTAAACCTTTTCAACATCGGAATCTTTTAACAGATGATTTTGAAAGTCGCAAGATGGGTGTTTAATTCAGGAAAGAAAACAATTTTAATGCGTGCAACGAAAACGACAAAAAGATTTTTCGCACCGTGGTGTGCAACGGATGACTACGAATGATGCTGAAAGGTGTCTGACAATCAGAAAACGATATACGGAGAGTGTGATCAAAAATATATGGATAGTCTTTCTAAAGACTCTGACCGGCAGCCCTGTGGCGGACCTTCGACCGGGAAAAGGTTAACAACACGTATGTGGCCAGGTCTGTGTTGTAGGAGATCCATTTCACAATGGTGTTTGTTCACAGGATCGGTGTTCCATGCGCAACAAGTTGAACAATTCTTCCTGCACTGAGCTCTCTTGGGTTGCACATTTCGTCAAATTGACACAGAACTGCACATGCTTGGCCTTCGTTGTTGCAGTTTTTCTGTGACGACATTCTGAGCACTGTGTGGCACACCGCCTTGCTGCACCATGCGGTTCTCCTGGCGTGCGTGCATCCAGGTGGTGTAATGGAGGCCATACGGCACCATATATATGGTCTGCAAAAACGTTACATGGCCTATGGTCTATGAAAAACTTCAGCGGACACAGTATGGCCTGGAAATAAAATTACTCAATGTTTTTGCCTGAGGTGTATGGGCTGGACAATTTTCTACCTCCGATTGGGCGAGGGCTTGAGAAATCTGCTGAACTAAGCAATCAATCTGTCATGTATGTTTCCAGGTTACCCCAGGAGAGTGATTTCGAAGCCCTTGTTTCAGAATGCATCGCAGCCCTTCTTGCAGCGACTTACTCGTAATATGTGACGGCGTTTTGTTTGGGTGATGTCTTACGATAAAACCACTGGTTGTGTGCTCTGGTATCAGGAAAGACCATTGTCACTCTCTGAGCAGGAGAGGGGCATAGAGAGGGAGCGAAAATGTCTTTCAACTCCGCCTTCACGGAGTTTGCTGCCAGAAACCTTATTGGTCGTCGAGTGGGTGCAAATTTTGAACAACTTCTGTTGAAAAGAGAATTTGTTCAAATCGGGTCCCCCTTGATGACACTAAACATTGTAAATGCATTCGATCTGTCTGATTTTTTTCTTCTCGGAAACCATGGATGCAACATTGATGTCACAACATGCTTTTTCATGGCCAACACAAGCAGGGCTCAAATACAGTTATAAAAACAATAATGTCTCCCTGACAGAGTTAAATGGGCCGCAACATCTGCATGCAAAATTCATTTGCTTTCATGCTATGCGGATTGCGTTTTTTTTTTTTTTTTTTTTGAAGAATGCCGATGTTTTGTCTCGATGTCAGATGGAATTCGGAGGGAAATAATCATTGAGGCTTGCACCTCTCCTGTGTATCTTTTCTCCTGGAGAATATTGTGGCGAATAACCAAAGATGGACCCAATTTTCCAAAACCTGATGCCTGTTGCAGTTCGTGAAGGCATAATTCGGTACTGTTCAGAATGGCTAGCGTGATCTCACACTTGTTGTTTGACAATCAAAATGTCAACAATTGCGTTTGCCAACTTTCCAAGATGCCCTGCAAAAAATCAAACAGTCCTTAAATTTTTAAACATTTTGCTTAACCAA
>JASGXE010018054.1:0-10620 GCA_030068105.1 Sinentomon sp. SZTP_YWyxl
GAGTAAAAAATCAAAACATGATGAAGAAAAACTAAACAATGACCTCGTACAGCAAAATTTCAAGTGATCCAAAAGCCCCGAGGAAGCCAGACAAGATTCTCCTATTTAATGGTAGGTGCCTTGGTCGTTGAATGGTATGACCTTTAGAAAAATACACCTATTGAATTCTCTTAAAATTTAGCTGACTAAGTCAACCCCTTGTTACTCTTTACAGCTCCAGAGGAGCAATGCAATAAATTGTGGATCGCAAGCATAACACAGGCCAAGGCCTTGTCGAGCAGCTCTGACGATGTCGATCACCCTGGTGTTGCAAGCAGGGCCAAATGTATCGAACTTTGCCTATCGGTCGGAGGATCCTGGTGCAGATCATCGACGTACTTCGCTCAAAAGTCACTCTGCCGCATCAGCAAGCGCCATAGGCGGGACAATCCAGAGTTGCTCACTGATGCCTCCGTTGGGGTCTTTTACAGTGAAAACCAGTGCTCAGGTAAGGATTTCAGAGATAAGGGAGGTCGGTTAAAACAATTGCACGGGGAATCCATTGTTGTTTGTTTGGCGATTTTGATTTGGTCCTATCTTGTTTATCCATGACCTCAGAATTTCTCCGAAACACCGATAGCTTGAATATTTGCGTTGGAAGCTGACAAAAGACAGGATCATGCCCTGAAGGCCGGAAGCCAAGGCCCAATGTTCCAGACTAGTTTTACAGTGCTTGCCTTTCATTCGAAGGGAAAACAGGTGGTAGGTATGCACAGGAGAGCATGGATCCTTTGCACCGGTAGGTAGCCCTCCTTTTGTTTCATGTCAAGTTACTGATGCACCAACATGATTAACTGTGGATATAGCTACTCTTGTACATTGATGCACTTCCTTCTATTCTTATGTCTTGGGGGTTTTATGTTATGCCATGCAACAGTTAAATGGAAACACCGAGAGTAGATGGCAGCATAATGCAGGTTGGACGAAGAGGCAAATTTGAGGGATTGGGTGAGCGTGATTGTTCTCAGGGTTGGGCATAGGGGGGGGGGGTAGGGGGGGTTACCCCCCCTGGCCTTCGGCCGAGGTTACCCCCCCAGCCTTTTTCCGAGGGTAGGTACCCTTGGCCGTTCGGAAAAAGGTGGGTAAAGAGTCCTGGTGTGTACACCAGGACTTCAATAGGGAGCAACATTGTTTCTTTTGCACTTTCTGTTTTGATTCCCCTGCCGGAAAAAGGCAAGGGAGAGTAACCTCGAACCTTTGGCCGAGGTCACCCCACCTACCCCCCTAGAATGTTGCTATTGAAGTCTTTCCTGGTGTGTACCCTGCACACACCAGGAAGGACTTCAATAGCAACATTCTGTTTCTTTTGTACCAACTTCCTTTTTAATTCCCCTGCCGGAAAAAGGCCAGGGGGGGGTAACCTCGGCCTTTGGCTTAGGTTACCCCCTAGCCTTTTTCCAAGGGTACCTTTGGCCAAAGTCATCGTGTGTGTCCTGCACACACCAGGAAGGACTTCAATAGCAACATTCTGTTTCTTTTGTACTTCCTGTTTTGATTCCCCTGCCGGAAAAAGGCTAGGGAGGGCGTAACCTCGACCTTCGGCCGATGTTACCCCCTAGCCTTCCGAGGTGACCTTGGCCGAAGTCCTGGTGTGTGTGCCCTGCACACCCCAGGACTTCAATAGCAACATTCTGTTTCTTTTGTACTTTCTGTTTTGATTTGCAGAAAATGGTAAAATGAAAAAAAACTCATCCAGAAAGTCGTGTCTGACAGTTTTTTCCTTGCTCCATCTATTGCGACTTCAAACCCTCCAGGATAAGAAAAAAAGGACCTGAAATGTCGTAAAACGGCATCTGAGGACCCCCAATTTATCAAAAAAGCTTCAGCTTTTGGGGGGACGCTGTCCCCCAAACCCCCTGCCGGGGGCGCTGCCCCCTGGTCCCCGCTGGGGGGCACAGCTCCCCAGACCCCCCATAATGGGGGGCTGCCGCCCCCCAGTATGGGGGGCGGCAAATGCAGGGCCCAGTATGGGCACAGTATGGGGCCCAGTATGGGGCAGGGGGTCTGGGGGGCTGCCCTACCTCCCCCCGTCGTAGACCTCTTTACCCCCCTCTCAGGTACCCTACCTTGCCCATCCCTGATTGTTCTCCATGGAGAAGTGACCTCCTGCACTTCCTTCACAATTTTATCGCCGATGCCACAACCAGTTCAATTTGTTAAATTTTGCGGCAAGCATTTGTGTGACCCCATTCAGAAAGGCTTCTGGACTGCAAGGGATTTACAGCGAGCCAAAACCAGTATTCATAGGTGCCTTTACCGCGGGCACCCAAAGAGTTTTTGGGTTTCATAAAAACATTCCAATGGGGGGTTTGGGAAGTTAATCCACTGGCCACCAAGGACAGAGGATCCCATGACCAGCAGGGGCTTGGCCTTTGGCCACAGGGGAAAGGGTTACCCCAACCCTCAATGGGAATGTCTCATAAATGTCTAAAAAGTGTCGCATTGCTCTCAAAAAAGGGCATTTTGCTTTACCATTTGTCCATAAAATCCAAAAGATGCAACATTTTTGTCTTAAAGATACCAGAAGCTATCTGGATAGCCACGTAGGGTCCTGTCTGTTTTAATGTCATGCAAATGTTAAGTGCCTATCTTATTTAGTTAAGCCTGATGTAGTTTATGAATATTTCAGAACCAGCAGCAGCAGCCTGTGATTTTCGACGCTACTTGAGCAAGGATCTTGGATATTCAGATGTTGAAATTGCAACATCCGAATGGAAAGAGGTAGGTACCTGGCTGTTGTTGGTACCTTCTTTGAAGGGCGCCAATAGTTTTTGAGTAACTGATTTCAGTGTGAGTCGACTTGACTGATTTTTGAACCTTCTTTCTCAGTAGGTAATTAGTTTGCTTTTAGTTGGAATTAGTTGACAAGATTTTGATTTGATGAAATTTTTGCTTGAGCAGAACTTATACCGTTTTTGTAGTGATGGCTTTGTTCTGCGCAAATTCAAACCATTTGGAATCTGTTCTCTTCGTTGCAGCTCAGCAGAGAACATTGCATTTTGGGTGAAGCGTGATTGAAACAAGGATTTGCTAGGTTGGGACCTTGTCCGCTTCCTGAAGATTCCATTTTCAGCCCATGCCGAAAGTCATGTTTGCAAGTAGGCCTAAATGCACTCATTCTGCTGCATGGATCCCGGATCGCTGAAGGTGGATTTTTACGCAAGCAATTTTCACTCCCTCTTACCGTACACTATTTCAGTGTCGTCGTGCGTGTTTGTCCTCAACTGATCTTGTTTGTCGATCATTTTCGATCAGAAGAGGTCGTTGTTTTCTCAGTGCTGAAGACCTAGCCGGTGTTGGAAAGTCAACTCTAGCATCCAGTCCCGGCTCCACCCTCTACGTCAGGGAGAGGTGCCTCGATGGTAAGTTATTCACTTATACGTCATTATCAGTCGGCAGTTCTTATTCCCAGATGCAATGGTGCCTCTGGAAACGTGTTACTTGAATGTTGATTCTGAACATGGCTTTGCATTGAAGATTTCCATTTTCACATTCATTCTAGCAAATTGGATATGCTCTTCACGTATGGCAAATCATGCGAACCGGCTTTTGTGAATTTGATTCATATGCCGATGGATATTGCCTGTGAGCATACTCACATTTACCTCTGTGCTCACATTGGAATCGTCCCAGACAAAAAAAACCTGACCCACATGAAAAAGGTAGACATGAAAATGTCAAAAATGCAAGAAATCACAAATTACAATTCCATGTGCCTACTTGCACTGGTGTCTGATTGAACTGATATGAATGTGACCGGAACTGAAATGAAATGAATGCCACTGACACAGACTTTTGCTATCAAGGAATAAAATGAATTGAATGACACAAAAATGGGTCTCTCAGTTGATGCATTGCAAGGCAAGAAAATATGCCTAATATGCTGCTTCAGAAAGCTTGGTACTAGTTCGAGCTTAAATTTTGTGGCAACTAACCCAGATTTTCAAAGCGGGAGCAGTAAGTGCAGGAGTAGAGACACTTAGGGAGCAGGAGTAGAGACATCACTCATGGAGTGGAGACACTCTCGGTGTAAGATACACTCGGTTTAAGCATGTGGGCCCATTTGAGCAAAATGGGTTGAATTCACCAAACATTTGCAAAAAACGAAGAATAGAAAATCTGGAAAATGATCAGCTGTGTTTAAATTTGTAAATTTATATGATAATGATCCTTACAAGATGCTCAATGATGAAGTTTTCATGAAAAGGACTAAAATTTCACAATTTTGGTGCCAATTTCATATCACCTACCAGTTTTTACCCTCTCAATGTTTTTCTAATATGAATATTTCTGCGATTATAGTCGAGCTCCATTGTCATCCAGGTGGAGCTGAGATCACACTGCGAACAAAGGCACCTTTCTACGGGTCACTTTATGCTGAGATTACACCGACAACCAGGTGTGAAGTGAGAGGAACTGGTAAATTGAGAACAACATTACAGCTGCTTTACAGCGACACCATTTGTCGTGTGGCACTGAGACCTGTTCATCGACCTGCACCGGCACCTCATCCAGGGTTCGTGTTTCCATTTTCATTTTGGGCGATTCCATGAAAACGTGGACAAGGATGAGAAATTCTAAAGTTCCACCAAAACAGGTCATATTAATATATTTGAAAGCTAAAAGTCCCATCTTTCCAATTTAATCAACGTATTTTGACTTAGATGTCTCAGAATTATGCCAACTGGCAATGAATTGAGGATTTGTTTTGAGTCTTGAATGGGACGGATCTTGTTCATATAAACAAACGTGATCATACCAGAAGAGAAGATTGCAACATTTTGAAGAAGTAGCAGCAGACAGCAAGGTTAGTGATCAAAGTGTGTGGAAAAACAATCAAAACTCGAATTGCTTTTAATGCAAGTGCTCTGTGCTTTGTCTTGTTGATATTCGGAAATTGTTTTGAAGTTCCGTCACAAAAATTTTGAATGTGTTTCCCCTCAGTGCCAAGCAGGCATTTCAGGCACGTCTCATAAAGGGAGCAAAGCTAACTTTGGGTAACGTTTCTCCTTTGCATAGGCTGAATCAAAAACTTTCTTGTTACCTCTTGTGCTTAAGAGTTGTCTTTTGAGGTTCCGTCACGTGACGGAACTTCGTGACGGAACTTCATTCTGCCTAAAGATTGACAATAATGTATTTTGGCCTTGGCCAAATTTGATTTTGAAGCAAACCAATCTCACTTGTGTTTCCACAGAATTGATTGTGTTCTCAGAATAAGTTCTTTGTCCCCAAGATCTCATTCCTTTGCCTTTGAGCAGATCTTGCCATGTCACAATGGTTGACTAATAAGGTGTCCGTTGTTATTCTTTCAGGTAATTTTCTGCTTACATCGTCATACTTTTTTGTTTCCAGGTATGGCACTCACTCCAGCTGAAAGACAGAGGAGGCGTAGACTGAAATTGACAGCTGATCCAAAGCAACATGAAAGGGTGAAGGTTCAAGACCGAAGGCGGAAACAGATTCAAAAGGAGAGCATGACCCCAAGAGAAGTTTTAAAATTTAAGCTGCATAAGCGTGCTGTTCAGAGATTGTACAGAGCAAAGAAAGCAACTCAAGGGAAGGCTCAGGTCCAGTCCCAGCCTAGCCGAAGATCCCCGGAACAAACAAAGAACCAATCCCCTCCTTACAAATCTGCACAATGGGGCGTATGGGCCAAGTAGGTCTTTATGTTCCTTCTTTCCTGATATGAGCAATTCGAAATATTGCTCAAAAAGTCAAAAACTCGTTCGTTTTTGGAATTCTCTGGTACAGGCATTGTGGACGAATGGGATTAATCGTCTAAAAACAATGATAAGGCCACAATATTTTACAGGATCTGTGCGGGGTACATTTATGGGGCCATGATCATTGAAAGGGTACTTAGGTACATTGGATAGCCGAATGCTGACCATGCAAGTCTAACACCCTTGAAAAACAAAAACTAAAAAACACGCCAAAGGAGACCTTTCTACAGATCTGTTTCGTTTTTTGATGTCCCACCGAAAATTTTGAGAGATCACGGCACAGACATTTCGTAGGTCGATTTGAGGGATGGCATATTGATAGCACATTCAGGGTTTCCCAAAAGTCACTTGACAATCCCTGCCTTTTTCTAGTTTTCAGTATTCTCCGGTTGGGCTATTTCACAGATTTCAGGTTAAGATCGGGCAGGCTGCCTGCTGCAGGTGTTATCCATTCGAATATGAACAAACTCCACCCCATGCTTCCAGAGTTGCATCAAAACTGCAATGCACTTTTCTGTCGTGACTTTTGGGAAACCCTGTATATGAGAAGCAGACTGTTTCCAGAGCGAGACTGTTTCCTGCCGTGCATTGGCACTTCGTTCTTCAGGCCGCGGAAAGCCGATGACGTTTCCTTTGGTTTGCTGTGTGCTTTCTAAATGCCCGCACCACCAAATTCTAACAAACCACCCATCAAATGAAGTTCAAAGTTTGACAACGGAACTCAAATTTTTATCAACCACGTGCTTGGCGTCCGCCTGTGAGGCCAACAAAACGTGCGCAAGATTGGGTCCACCAAATGTTGTTATTGATAAGGTGAAGTTAAAAAACGGGTTCAAACGGCATGTTCCAGAAAGACTAAAAATGGATATTTTTAAAATGACTCTGCGGGCTCGCGGCATATTTAGAAACTTAAATCTGTCCCTTCCTTGTCAAACCCAAGGCCAAGCAAAAATTAATCCCCAAAAGTGCAGCAGCTTCACTTCGCTCCGCTTATTGGCGTCGTTCAACAGCAATGTGTGATGGTGATTGAAAATGGTAGCTGTTTTGGAAGGAGAAATGTTAGGTCAAATGGCCTCAGATTTGGATGATTTTGGTGTCAAAATGTAGGCCAGGTATTTGTGCACAACTTTGCAGCAAGTCGGACCCATGTTGCAACGGAAAATTTTGCGCTGCAGTAGATTCAGAAAAGAAAGCACTGAAAATTTTGGCGTTTTGGAAACAGGCTTTGCTTCCCAAGAACGTTTTGGTTACTTTATAAGTTGAAATAGTGGAACTTCTTTATGAAATTGAAATCTGCATTTTATTAGCTTTCATTTAACACCAAAATCATTCAAATCTGCCCAGAACTTTTCAATAGGGAGCAATATTAGTGAATCGCATCCATTCCCGAAATTGGCGTGTCAGACGGTGCAAATGCGTGATGTCCGGACGTTCAATACACAGCGTGACGGGCGGGTTGGACCGCCGTCTATAATAGTGGTCTGATAATATGACGTACAGGACAAAACACAAGAAATAGTACTTATCGCCTATTGAATATTGTAAAAGTGAGAAATGAGGACAAAATATGGAACGAAAGATATCTTAAGGGGGGAGGGGTACCTTTGGGGGCGATTCCATGAAAACGTGGACAAGGATGAGAAATTCTAAAGTTCACCAAAACAGGTCATATTATATATCATTTGAAAGCTAAAAGTCCCATCTTTCCAATTTAATCAAGGTATTTTGACTTAGATGTCTCAGAATTATGCCAACTGGCAATGAATTGAGGATTTGTTTTGAGTCTTGAATGGGACGGATCTTGTTCATATTAACAAACGTGATCATACCAGAAGAGAAGATTGCAACATTTTGAGGAAGTAGCAGCAGACAGCAAGGTTAGTGATCAAAGTGTGTGGAAAAACAATCAAAACTCGAATTGCTTTAAATGCAAGTGCTCTGTGCTTTGTCTTGTTGATATTCGGAAATTGTTTTGAAGTTCCGTCACAAAAATTTTGAATGTGTTTCCCCTCAGTGCCAAGCAGGCATTTCAGGCACGTCTCATAAAGGGAGCAAAGCTAACTTTGGGTAACCTTTCTCCTTTGCATAGGCTGAAACAAAAACTTTCTTGTTACCTCTTGTGCTTAAGAGCTGTCTTTTGAGGTTCCGTCACGTGACGGAACTTCGTGACGGAACTTCGATCTGCCTAAAGATTGACAATAATGTATTTTGGCCTTGGCCAAATTTGGTTTTGAAGCAAACCAATCTCACTTGTGTTTCCACAGAATAGATTGTGTTCTCAGAATAAGTTCTTAGTCCCCAAGATCTCATTCCTTTGCCTTTGGGCAGATCTTGCCATGTCACAATGGTTGACTAAATAAGGTGTCCGTTGTCATTCTTTCCGGTAATTTTCTGCTCACAACTTCATACTTTTTTGTTTCCAGGTATGGCACTCACTCCAGCTGAAAGACAGAGGAGGCGTCGACTGAAATTAACAGCTGATCCAAAGCAACATGAAAGGGTGAAGGTTCAAGACCGAAGGCGGAAACAGATTCAAAAGGAGAGCATGACCCCAAGGGAAGTTTTAAAATTTAAGCTGCACAAGCGTGCTGTTCAGAGATTGTACAGAGCAAAGAAAGCAACTCAAGGGAAGGTTCAGGTCCAGCCGCAGCCTTGCCTAAGATCCCCGGAACAAACAAAGAACCAATCCCCTCCTTACAAATCTGCACAAAGTCTGGGTAAAGCCATCCAGCGTGCAAAGAAAGGCTTGCCATCTAGCCCACGCAAGCGTCTGAAAGTCGTCCGAAAGCTAGCTTTCGTGGAAGGAATTTCACTTCCACAAAAGCAAAGAGCTCCCTCTGCAAGTCGTCTGTCTGCCCAGTCAACTGAATTGGTTTTGAACTTTTTTACCAGAAGTGATGTGTCTTGGGAGTCACCAAATACGAAAGACCTAATGAAAATCAAAGATGCATCTTTGGGGCCGGAAATGGTCGCGAAGAGGTTCCTCACGATCTCTCTGAAGGAAGCTTTTGGGCTTTTCGATGAAGAACACTCAAATATTGTGAAGTTTTCCAAATTTTGCCAACTTCGGCCAAAGCATGTACTGACCAGAGATAACATTCCACACAACGTTTGTACATGCAAATACCACGAGAATGTTCGCCTTCTTTTCCAGACTGTCAATGCCCCTGAAAATTTCAAACAGTTTATTTCGGAAATCACTTGTGAATCGGACAATTATGCTTGCATCTCACGTGAATGCCCACGATGTTGCAATCTGTTCCAGGAAAAGTATCATCCCCAAGATGAAGAAGCCAACAGCCTAGTCTCCTGGTACCAGTGGAAGAATGCTGAGAAAGTTAAGTGCTCCGGTACAGCAGAAGATGCCTACAACTGCCTTTCTCAACAACTCCCATTTTTCATGAAGCACACACTGATCAAACACAAGCAAAGCAGTGCTTTTGAAAGTGCTAAAATGTCCTCCTCTGCAGACTCTGTGGTCATACAATTAGATTTTGCAGAAAATTTCTCTTGTCTGAATCAAAATGAGATTCAGTCTGCCCATTGGTCGAATGTGCAAGTGACGCTGTTTACGGTGTACTTGTGGTATGGCCCTGAAAAAGGCCAAGGCCAAAGCATAGTTTACATAACCGACTATCCAAGCCATGACAAGTATGCTGTCAGCGCCTTTCTCCAGCACTTGATTCGCTATGCAAAAAAGCGCTTTCCTGGCCTTCAAACCATAACCTTCTTCAGCGATGGAGCTGCTTCTCAGTTCAAGCAAAAGTTCAATTTGTCCAATGTTTCCACATTCCTGACGCAGCACGATTTGAAGATCATTTACTGGTTATTTTTTGCTACGAGCCACGGGAAAGGCGTCGTAGATGGCATCGGAGGGAGAGTTAAAAGCCTGGTTCGCACTGAATGTCTTGCATCAAAAGCAGATGTGGTTGATGCACAATCTTTTGCAGCTGTTGCCACCAAAAAATGCCCAAATATCCTTGTCAATCTCATGGAAGTAACTGAAATCACAGCGGCCAGAGCAGACTTAGACAAGCGATGGGAGACAATTTTGCCCATTCCAAACCTTCAATCAAACCATTGGTTCCTATTTGAAAAGCCACTGGCTGTCACTTTCAGTGAGTTTGCTGGTGCAGAACGGCAGCTGCAACACAACTTTGTCACACAGCCACAACCCGAGGAGCTCCTGCAAGAAACTGCAATAATGCCAGGAGATTTTCTTCTGATCTCTGTTGCAGGAAAGAGGGCAAAACACAAGTTTGTTGGACAAGTGGTATCATCAGACGGAGAAGGATATGAGGTGAACTTTTTGAGGAAAACAGCAAAGGAAGCGCAGACTTTTCAGTTTCCTGAAAAACCTGATGTCTCTTGGATTGAGAAAAATGAAGTTTTACAAAGGCTACCATCTCCGACAATGGCAGCAGAGAACCGCATCAATCGTGTGTCCAAAGTTAACTACAAATTCAGTGAAGCAATTGATGCAGAATAAAATCAAGATTTGATGCAGATAAGGAATTATTGTTTTTTTTTTCACTTTCTACTTTCTATTTACATCACTCTATTAAACAATGTATGAATTAAACACAATTCCAACATGTGTTTAAAAATGAATTTGCACAGTGAAGTTCCGTCACGCAAATGAAGTTCCGTCACGGCGACCCAAAACCCTCTTAAAATCCAGATTCAAAAATGAAAGATTACTGAACACCACATGTTCTTTTCAACAGTACTCTGGTAAAGTAAAATACAAAAAGAGTTGTTTATTTTATTTGCAAAACTCACAGACTTTCATTAGTTTGTGGGAATGAGTAAATTCATCTGTCCCTGATCTCGAAGTTCCGTCACAACCATTTTAAAG
>JASGXE010018063.1:0-13339 GCA_030068105.1 Sinentomon sp. SZTP_YWyxl
CCGAAATACAACGGTGCGTCGAGAAATAGGTTGAGTTGGTTAGGTTGGGTTTGGTTATGTCAGGGCAGACAGCCGAGCGGCCGGAACAAGGCCATGGACGTGTGTGAAAGCCGAAAGCGCGCGAGGAGCTTCCGCGAGCAGCACCAAGCGCCTGACACGCGATCCTGACGCGCGAACTCTCAAGGCGGAGAGGCTGCGGCTGCGACTTCATTGGGGGCGCAATACCTGCCCTCACGGGCGTTCATAGTGCATAATTATAGTAAACCTCATGCAGGATCATAGTTCTTATAGTAAACCTCATACAGGATCATAGTTCATATAGTTAAAAAGAGCTCATCAACGTAGATGGCCTGCTTACATTTCAGGAACTCATTCCAAAACACATACGACAAGAATTTGGGTTTACACTGTACTTCTGTGGACTACCCAAAAAGTTGCCCCATGGTCGTAGACGGGCGTGACGTCATATTTAATCCCAATGTTAAACGCCATCTGTATCTGGTCCCCCTTATTGTTCTCTAACTGAATATGCATAATTCAAGAAACCCTCCGCAGTGAATCTCCGGAAATGCGCAGATTGGAATAATGGGAAAGAAGCATGCACAAATTCGTACAAGACTGGACAGCTCTATTTTAATATTCGAAGATTCGAAAGATAGACGACTTGATAGATTCGTAGTCGACTCGATAGATATATAGAAGACTCAATAGATATGCGACTCGATCGACAGAAGGCTCGATCGAGGAAGACTCGATGGATGAGGAGAAGAAGACTCGATGCGAAGGGCTTTTCAAGCAAGGTTCCTCGAAGTTGAATTGCATTTATCTGCAGAAATCTACGTCGGATCGAGGTTGATGCCGTCTGCAAGTTATTTTCTCGCCTTCGACAGTCGTCTTTGAAAATTCCGATCACTTCGTATCCTACAATCCACCCTTTTTCCAAAATCGCGAACCACCCCCAGCAGAAAATAGACGGTGCGCTCGGGGTGAGACCTTCACGCCGAGCGGTTTCGTAGCACAGACTCCACAACCTTGCAATTTGAATCAATCTTCTCGAAAACGTTCGGGAGTTAGAACGGACTTTTCCCTCACAGATTTTTTGGCTCTTGTTAGATTATTTTGTTTTTCTACAAGGGAGTGAAGCTTCCAACTTCCACGTGAAATTTTTCACACCCTTATGCTTTTTCTGATTGGTAAAAGGGGTGCTTCTCAGTTCCTTTCATGCGGTAGAAATAACGCAGCAGAAACCCACCCCTGAAACATAACATAGGGCTGCAAAGTATGGAAACATTAATTCTTTTCTCCGCAACTGCGCCAAAGCAAGGCGATGGTGCACCCTGTGGTGGCAGAAACTAAATTGGCCCGTGAAGTTGTTAAAAAAATACTGGGCCAAATAGAAGGAGAGCAAAAATGCACGTTAAATGTTCTGCGTGCTGCATCAAAGAGTTGCTCCCGATCCGGTTTTCAAGGACAAGAACGATTTGGTTTGGAAAATGAAATAAAAAAAGGAATCGTGCTAATTCTTTCAACGTCTGTGATTCATGCATTTGACGAAACATCGTTTTGGGTCTTTTCTTTCATCGGACGAATTCTTTCTGCTTCAGAAATTAGTTCATTCATCATTCATCAGACTTTATTTTTTTAAACTTTGATAATCCACAAAAGGAAGCATCGCTCAGCCCCCTGGCACATCAACGCAAAAACACCGAAAAAGTACAGGGTCGTTGGATATACCTAACACAACCAATTTCAAGATAGGAATTCGCGAGGAAGGGTTAGAGTGTTGAACCCATATTTTATTTCCTTCCACATCCATTTTTATCCATGTGAACTCGAGGTACCCATTCGAAGGTTTTGGAGATTCCGATGGAATCGAGGATCTTCCAGCTTCATACCACATGACCTGCCAGAATTGAGTCACATATCCTCGTATGCTTGGAAAACTGGAGATTGATAAGGGTGATGGGCGGTCTATGTTGTTCCCATAAAGCATTCGTGCTCCTGCATGGGGCAAATATTCTTTTCAGAACGAGAGGAGACCCCGAGTTTCATTTTAGATGCGGGACTAATTTTTGGCCTCCGAGGCACAAACATTTCAAACGAAAAGGTCAATTTGGCCAAACTCTTCGGAAAACAAATGGTCAAGCGCTCAGGATTTCGACGTAAAACGGTAAAATCCCAGGAGATAGTCATTTTGCGAAAACGCAGTGGATAAACGTGAGATCTGGAGGTGAATATATCCCCTGATACACTCCCGACTGCCACCTCCCCCATAACAAGTCTATGGACCCAATATCCACAGCTCTGCGAACGGTAATGGAGGCACAGGCGGAATTTTTGGACACATCCGAAAATGCAAAATTCACATTTTACAAGAAGAAAATTTCACATTTGACAAGAAGAAAATTCCATTCTTCACGAAAATTCCATTGACAAGCAAGCAAATCGTTCAAATTTATAAACAACCCAGTGCTTTTCGGAAACTGGGTCCCGATTATTTTTGCGCAAAGCATAATCATTGCGTGACTTCCTGTTTTGGTATTGTTGTTCGCTGATCTGAAAAATTTTTGACAAGCGTTGATAAGCAGCAGCAAGCAGGAGCTTATTCGGTTACGACTGGCCGGTTGTCCGTCCAGTCGGATCTCTCTCTCTCTCCGTCTCTCTCTCCGTCTCTCTCTCCGTCTCTCTCTCCGTCTCTCTCTCCGTCTCTCTCTCCGTCTCTCTCTCCGTCTCTCTCTCTCCGTCTCTCTCTCTCCGTCTCTCTCTCTCCTCTCTCTCTCTCCGTCTCTCTCTCTCCGTCTCTCTCTCTCCGTCTCTCTCTCTCCGTCTCTCTCTCTCTCTCCTCCGTCTCTCTCTCCGTCTCTCTCTCCGTCTCTCTCCCTCTCTCTCCGTCTCGCCCTCTCTCTCCGTCTCTCTCTCCGTCTCTCTCTCCGTCTCTCTCTCCGTCTCTCTCTCCGTCTCTCTCTCCGTCTCTCTCTCCGTCTCTCTCTCCGTCTCTCTCTCCGTCTCTCTCTCCGTCTCTCTCTCCGTCTCTCTCTCCGTCTCTCTCTCCGTCTCTCTCTCCGTCTCTCTCTCCGTCTCTCTCTCCGTCTCTCTCTCCGTCTCTCTCTCCGTCTCTCTCTCTGTCTCTCTCTCCGTCTCTCTCTCCGTCTCTCTCTCCGTCTCTCTCTCCGTCTCTCTCTCCGTCTCTCTCTCTCGTCTCTCTCTCCGTCTCTCTCTCTGTCTCTCTCTCTGTCTCTCTCTCTGTCTCTCTCTCCGTCTCTCTCTCCGTCTCTCTCTCTGTCTCTCTCTCCGTCTCTCTCTCTGTCTCTCTCTCAGTCTCTCTCTCAGTCTCTCTCTCATTCTCTCTCTCATTCTCTCTCTCAGTCTCTCTCTCTGTCTCTCTCTCAGTCTCTCTCTCAGTCTCTCTCTCCGTCTCTCTCTCAGTCTCTCTCTCAGTCTCTCTCTCCGTCTCTCTCTCCGTCTCTCTCTCCGTCTCTCTCTCTCTCTCGTCTCTCTCCCGTCTCTCTCTCCCGTCTCTCTCTCCGTCTCTCTCTCCCGTCTCTCTCTCCGTCTCTCTCTCCGTCTCTCTCTCCGTCTCTCTCTCCGTCTCTCTCTCCGTCTCTCTCTCCGTCTCTCTCTCCGTCTCTCTCTCCGTCTCTCTCTCCGTCTCTCTCTCCGTCTCTCTCTCCGACTCTCTCTCTCCGTCTCTCTGGAAGGATTTTCCGCTCACCGATCACACTGCCACTACTTCCCTCAGAAATTGTGTGCTTACTTTGTGGCAAGTACCTAGTGAGCATTGGATAACACTGTTGACTCCACAACGTTGAAGGCAAAATGTTGAGAAATATTTGCAACGGAACTTGGTAACGGTTTGGAATGTTGGAACAGCTTGGCACTCGCTGGGTGTGTCTGACAAAACTTCACATTCCATTGTTGGAAACTTCTTCCTGTTGAAATATCTGTAAACAAGCTTGAACAACCTGACGACAAGACGGAAAGTGCGCAGTGCGAAGGATACGTGTTGACATGTGACTTCCACATGTTGAAAACATTTAGTTGCCAAATAAAGTAGCTATCAGACAGCCTGATATAGTTCGCAGCCATTCCGATTGCATAATGAACGGATGAGACTAACTGACACAATTTCCCAACAAAGGCAGACTTGTATTCTTACAAAGATTGGCCGACTTCAGGGGGTTGATCCACGCATCCCGGATTCTCTTTAGCCCTCTAAATTCCAGCCTTCTGCACTTACATAGACGGTTTTTACTTGGTGGTAGCGAATGGGATACCGACAATTATCGCACAAGCAGAGAAAACATGTGGACGAACACGAGAGCACAACTGTTCCACTATAAAAGTTCACTTTCACATCAAATGAGATTTGTAAAACTTAGTTATTTTTGTTCTTGACGATTGGAGGTGGTGCTGTGATGCTCGGACAGTCGCATCGAAGGAGGAAGCTAAAGGTGGAAAAGGTGTCAGGGGCTTTTCCTCTTTCGCAAGACATGTGCAACTATTGAGTTTTGGCGCGACAAAATCGCGGCTCACATGCATGATTGTACCGGATTTGATCACAGCAATCTGGTCATGTGGGTAAGGAGCTGTTTTAGACTCAAATTTGACTGGTGGCCACTGACGACTTTTTTGGTCTAGCTCTCGACTTCCCACAAGAATCCATTGAAATTCCAACCACAAATGTGGCCTCCCTTCAGACTCTTTGAAATACAGGCGGACGGACTAGATCGCATGCACACTCAACTTGCTGAGCTATCACTCACACCTCGGTTATACATATGTAGAAGTATTTTTTTTTCATACTGCAACCTCTGATGTGAAAAACTAGCTGGTTGCAAGCCAGGTACGAGTTTATGGGGTGATCAACCCCGGAATGCTATTCTGAGGTTGAGCTGTAATGCCGCTGAAGTAGATCGCAACGTCGGTTTAGTGTCAATCCGGGGCTGATCACCCGACAAGAGACTGAAGTACCTTTATGGAAGGGACATGTGCCTTGCTGCCTGTTAAAAGTAGGCCCATTCTGCTTTCCACATGTGCTTGCAATAAATGTCTCCAGCAGTGGGGAACTGAGTGTTCTATTCAAATTTTGCCGGAATTAGACTCCAAGACATTTTCGACGACAGGTTATGTTTTCAATAACACATATCTGTTGTAGGCAAATTGCCTTTTTACTGGCTTTGTTGCATACCCTTTGATGAATGCACTATTGTTGCATAATCTTTGATGAATGCACTATTGTTGCATAATCTTTGATGAATGCACTATTGTTGCATAATCTTTGACGAATGCACTATCTTCAATGGGATGCAACTCCCACGAATAAAAATTGAACAATTGAAATTCAATTGAAATTCCGCGAAATCGAAATTCTAGCAAAGTAACGAAACACCGCAAGCTCGCCTCGCCCAGCTGATCAGTAAAAAGCAAATCCAATGTTCCTGCACCACTGAGAGTGCATGGCTTCATCCGTATTCGAGAAATCACTTTGCTTTGCTGTCAATGACGACTCGTTCGCAAATCGTCATTCCGCTTTTGACGAAATCACTGAATCTCGCAAAAATTCTGCGGCACCGCAAATGTCGAGACGGCCTGAGATCAATTTCAATCCGCAGCGACAACTGAAACTCGATCAGGTTGCGAAATTCTCTTCCTGGCGAGCCATCAATTGAATTTTCAAAATTTCTCCGGAAACCAAAGATTGATCCATGAATTCAATTCAAATTATATGATAATAGGTGTATGCAACGTTGTCAGAAGGATGGGCATTGCGCAGAAACAGAACGCGCCAGGCACCTGAGGCACCGGGCGTAACTTGATACCGTCACGGTGATTGGAGTTCACCTTTGGCCAAAAATTAACATTGCAAATCGGTAACGAGACGGCACAACACAGCGCACACACACCGTGAAAAAATCGACAAAGCAAAGCAGTAACCTTTTATTTGCCAAAAATTTCACTTTTCAAAAAATGACTTATCATTTGCACCAGTCTCCGGCTTCATAAAGCACACAACTGCGCAAACAGCACTGCACTCCGCCGTTGTTGCACCGAAGAAATTTCACACCAACTCCACCCTGAAACTGCTCGCGCGAGTGACTCGATCCATCGCTCGACCTCGCGGCCGGAGACTTGAAGCACACCGAGGCGAATGTGCCCAGCCAGAGCCGTGCGAAATACCGCAGCCGACAGCAGCGGCCATTCGAAGCGACGTGCAAATTGCACTCCAACCTGGATTATTCGAACCACTATTCGTCTGCAAAGCCATATTTGGAACAACTGTCGGTTGAATATTCTGATGACATTTGATTATTTAAGTATACGGATAGATTACAGATTATCTTCACACAATCTTGTTAACTTCGTAAGCCTCTGCTGCCAAACGTCGAGAATCAAAACGGGCATTTATTGAAAGTTGGGCAGAGTTTCAAAGATGGCGCAGTGCCGGTTTCGGGCAAAGGAGTGGGCACTGCCAAAGTCGGCTCCGGTCGGTCCGGTCCCGCGATGGGCAGTGCCCGATGGAAACCGAATCTGCAAGTGTTTCACATTGCAGGATCTGATGGATCGAAAAGTGACCTGACCATAATTCAGTACGGACCACTCCCAACATTTTCACTGATACGGAAAAACGAGAAATCCAAAAATCCTGCAGAATTTCATACAGGGTTCTCGAGATCAGTATGGACGTGTCAAAATCTGCGCACCCAAAAGGTTCTTCATTTCTTACAGATTCCTTTCGGAATGCCATTGATAAAAATGAAGGACAATCTGATCTGAAGGCACTTGTGTGCCGATGTTCGGATGTCCACCTTTGTGCCCGAAAAAAATATCGGATCCGGTGGCCCAGTGGACCGGTGGACCTTTGCCACCCAACTGGGAAGACTGGAGTATATGCAGTACCTACCTACCTATGGTGCAGAGAAAAACCAAAACCTAATCGACTTATGTGCCTCTTTCAGCTTTCTTTATCCTCGAGAAAACCGGGACGACTGGACAGGGTAGCCGGCGCAGAAGCCTCACTTCGTCTTTGAAAAAACTGCGCCTCTTTTGTTCTTCCTTTCAAGTTTTTTCTCAAATGGCTCCTGTTATTTAAAATCCTCCAGAAATGGATTAAACCGTCTTTCGAGAATCTTTTCTCGCATGGTGAGAAAAAGCGATCACTCCAAGAGTTGGGAAGCAGTGTGCAGAATCATGACATGATTCTGAACACTGCACACATCAGCGAACATCTAGATACCGGTCAATCAGAGGCAGGGCAGAATACAGTAACGGAGAAGTCACATCGTCATAAATATGGGAAAACCGTCCGCTTTTCGGCAATTTGAATGCAATGCAGGCTGAAATTGGTATTCTTTTGCTGTCGTGTCTGTCATTTAGTCTTGTCAATTCGACTGCAAAATAATTTTTTGTTTTTTTTTTTGGGGGGGGGAGTTCCCCCGCTCTTATCCAAAGGGATAGTTTCTCGAGAAAAAATATCGCCGCATGCATGCCTGAGTATGTTGGTGGTTGTTTTTGTGTTTTAGTCTTAATGTTAGTGGTTGAAAGATTTGTTTGTGTGGTGAATGTGTTGTGGTGTCTTTTCAGAATATGATTTCTGCTGTGGGTGAAATGGGATATGATTTGTACTCTGACGAATGGAGATGTCCCCATTCATCTTGCTGCGAAATGTTTGCTCCTTTTTAGCATGTGTAGTGCTGTGTGATCTTTTCACTGCGCAGTTCGAGGTGTTTTTGTGCCATTATGTGAGTTCATGAACATTATTTTGTCCGTGCGAACAAAAACACTTTATACTCTGGCAAAATACAGTTGATAGACCTCACAGAAACGCAAAAACACATCGGCAAAGATCACATGCCAACATGATACAGTAAACGGAGCAAACATAATTCATCATCATGAACCCGAAAAGAAACCGCAAGACATTCACCCACTGATAATTAATCATTAACATTGTGCCCAAAAAAAAAAACATCCGCTAACACATACCCTCGAGGTATGTGAGGAGGAGCTTTCTCTGGGAAACAATCTCCCTGGACAAGAGCCGGGGCGATTACCAGAAAACAAAAAAAAAATTACTTTGTAGCCGACCTGGCAAGTCGAACCAACAAACAATGCTGTAATGTTCCGTAGTTGCATAAAATTATCCTGATTCTTTACCCTCAAAGAACTATTGGCGTTGATGACAAATTCGACAGAAGACTGCTCATGAAATTCTCACATTCTGAAAACTCCATCCATCCACCCACTACAATGCCGAGACAATCCCCCGGAATTTTGGCCACTGAGTTCGAAGTAACACATGCACCGGAAAATCTCATCGGGAAACACTTCCATCTTCTTACATCTATTCGGCTTTCTGCACTTCATTTTGGGCCGCACAGCTCCATGGGTTTGCAGACCGGAAATCCTTGATTGCTCTTGGAAGTGATATTCAGGATCTCGCTTTCACATGCATGTCAAAATCTTCAGCGAGCGAAAACCAAAATATTTCCGGCGGTGGAATGCAAAAATGAAAATAATCAAAATCATCAAAGCTGCTTCAAATTTTATGGCAGTGTCAGTTGTGGCCCAATGCTTTTTTCTAGGGTACAGTAACCTGGAAGCCGTCGGTCTCGTTCCCCACTTTTTCGCCTGCTCTTATCCCCAGGATACTGAACCCTTCTTTTAGAGCCTCGTACGCATTTTCAGAATACCCTGTATAGGGCATACATTACAGTCGAACTACTCTTTTAGACGGGACGAGAAACGGTTTTCGGCTTTCTGCACCTGATGTCGCATTTTAATACCATCTAAATGCATGTATATGAATGAACCCAAGTTAAGCATGTTCAGCACATGTTTTTTTCTTCCAAACGCAGAAATGGACCGATGCAAAATATGCTGCCTTTCGTTTTCCCGGGCTTCTTTCTGGTTTTCCCCGTCCGCAGCGGACGAGGACACGTCGCAAGATAACCATAACCAGTCGAACAGCTTTTAAAAGCATAAACATTTTCAAGCAAATTCCCTTGAAGGCAAAAGTTCCTCAAAACGGAAGCAAAACCTTTGTGGGCAACGGGAAACTCGTTTTCCGATGTTTCCCAAATTTTTATGAAATTTAATGTGGGCCGGGCGAATTTTTGGGAAAATCGGAAAAAAATGCAAAATGGCCAAACAAAACAAAAGGTTTTTTCAAAAAAAGAAAACAATGAACAGACCCGAGGCCCGAAAACTTTTCATCAGCCAAATCCCGAAACCAGCCAATTTGTAAGAGCAAGAAGGGAAAGGCCGGGCAAAGGGTTGGCCTCCGGGAAAGGCCGGCCGAAAGCCAATAGAAAAAACAAAGGCCATTGGTTTTGTTTCATCTTAAGCAGGAATAATGTAACTAAAAAACCAAAAAAAACCCGAAAAATCATGTGTTCCCATTTGGATATGTGTTGCCTCCATGATTTTGCCCTTTCTTTTACCGACGTGGAGATAAAAGTGTCAGGTTTGAGCAGCTTTGATGGAGTGTGTTTTAGAAAATTTATCAGATAAACGTTTGCTTGCCCTTTTTGTCCTTCGTTGCAAAACTTGAGATATAGGTAGACGCTAATTTTTAAGCGGAATCAATTTTCAAAAATTTTGTAATCGACATTTGATTAACTACACGGTAGGCTGCCGTAGGTAGGTAATCAGACCCTTCGCTCTATACGGCGAGCACATCCGCAATGACTCTGTACCAATTCACCTTTTGCACGTCCACCGTCTCTGACGCCACTTTGTTTCAACCATGGATCTTACGGTCAGTTGAGGGTGGTTCAGTGACGTTCGATAAATCTGTGTTTATGGTTTCTACGTATCTGGGTAGGTTGAGACAGGTTGGAGATAGATTTGATGGCTTCTGGATACGTTAGGTAAAACGTTAAAGTCTCCTGAAATTAAATCAAATGGCATAAGCAAGAATAGCAATTCGCGCACACCCCAAAATGCAATCGTTGCAGGAAGATGGACTGTGTGTGAGCACGCTTCGGTGATCGAAACATTCCTCACGGCAATTCGGAAATTCCTTGCGCCCGTTCATCCGCATCAAATGCCAACTAATTTCTTCCGATGAAATTATGCAGGCATCGGCTTCAGTTTTGAGTTCACCGTCGATTATTATAGTTATTCGCACACTTGAATGTCCAAAGATTGGCAAAATGGTTCACGACAAACTTAATCATGAAGACCATGAGATTTTTTTATCAGCGAGTTTCAACATCAGAGGCCATCGACTGCGAAACTATTTGGGATGCCACGGGTCTATAAAAACCAGTCATTAAAATTACCGGAAATTTTCCCTGCGGCGATTCGCTATGTTGGTATCTATTCGTAACTGTTATTCGAAACCCAAAGGCGAACGGCCTCAAAAGTGTTATTGGTCAGGCATGTGGTATTGGGCTTATAAGAATGTTAGATTTCCTTCTTCGATATGGCCAATTGGCAATATAATTGGCAAAAGACCGGTTGCCGATGCTCGCAGGAAGGGAAATCATGGCCAAATTGAGAGTGTGCTCCGCAGCACGAGATCAGCCCACACTGACCGACCCCATGCATCATGGTTGAACAACTAACACTTTGAGCTATGCAGCAGCCTATTTTGAGAACTAGAAATCACGACATGTTTAGGCAGATATAGATAGGTGGCCAGTTTTCACATGGGAGCAAAGTTTTCTTCGCAAACCGCTGCAACTTCTGCAACTGACCAGTAATGATGGACAAACCAGTGGAGACATGGGCGTCCGAAATCTGACGTGCCATGGCAACAAACCGCAGGGCAACATCGGTGAAATGAACCGATTCTTCCTTTAGCGGAGTCTCGTGGAGACATCACACCAATGTCCCATACCCATATTTTGTGATGAGCATTTATTTTTTGAAAAGGGCCTTTTTGATTGTTTATTTTGGCATGTGTTTATTGCCTTTTTTGGATGTGTGTGAAGGAACATGGTTCAACAATTTGTGGGTACATCGGCAGAAAATGCCGCAAAGGTTTAATTATGTCCTCCATCCAACCCCAAGGTATATTCCACTCGCAGACGATCAAGAATACATAAAAATCAATTTTGTGATAAACGGAACAAAACATGCCGAACCGACAATTGATTTTTTGTCGTCCGCGGAGTTTATACACAGCCTTCCAAAATTGGAACAAAAAACAAATTTGAATGAAGAAAAACTGAAAAAGAGCCAAGAATATAGTTTTCGGTGTGCGAGTATAGACATGGTCAAAATTGGGATGTGTGACAAAGCTGGAGAAAATGTGCTTGTATAGCCTTGTTTGAACAGCAGCCAGCACCCACGGATTTCCGAAAAATCGGGTTTCCGGTTTCTTCATGATATGGCTGGCCCTGATGGGGTGGAGAGCCAAAAGGGATCGCATTTCTGGGTCCAGATTGCACCTCATCTGCCGATGACTCTGACGCCCATGACATTTGAACATTTTGAAATTGACGACCAAAATTCACAGATTGCGCCGAGAAGCAATCAACTCAACTCTTGCATTTTAGACTTTATGGGATGCCCACGCTGTAATCTGCCCTTGAAGGACACGTTTTCGATTCTAATGGCACAGTACAACGCGAGCGAGAGCGATAGAAAAGTCAAATCGCTGCCTGCTACGGAGCAGTGTCTACTTTTTCCGCAATAAGATTCGACGAAACGAGTTTTTCGCAATGGTAAAAATGGAAACTTAAAACATGTTTCGGCAGCACTCAGAACGGGACAACCGCGAGCTATTACACGAATACAGGTATGCAACAAAGTTGACATAATATCGACCAGATCTCTTTTTGAGATTTTATGAAATCTGATCCTGATAGCCCACGCACTATACAAAGATGGTCAAGATATAGGTATAGGTACAAAAAGGCAACGGCTTTAATTGGATATATCGATTGCAGCAATCGTACATCGCAGCAATAACCAAAAGGTGCAAAGATACTCTTTTATCTTGAGGCAAATCAATGCCAGTTCTGAGAGATGACGTGGGAGGTTAAGAGAATTTCGATTTCCGCAATTTTCATATTTGAAAGAAATGCTGCAAGAGCACGGGATAAGTTGTGAATCAGATGAGATTTTCCGCGGATTTTGCAGAAGCGGCGATGTGAAAATATAACAGCGTTTAAAGTAAAAAAATCTCCAAAACTTTTTTCAAATCATAAAAGATAACACGAGGAGTGCGTAAAAACTTATACGGGTCGGATGTTAATGTTCGTAAGCAGTCACAAAAACAGATCAGCAGGCGATACACCACGTCAAGAGGTTAAAAACAAAGTCACAAAAATAAAACTCACAGAGGAGATCTTAAAGATCCAAAAGATCAGTTTTATTTTTGTGACTTTGTTTTTAACCCCTTGACGTGGTGTATCGCCTGCTGACCCATAATTCGTACACTGTAATTCTCAAATTAAAGGCATTAGGTATCACATGAGCAGGAGATCGAGGAAGCAAAATTTATGTGTTATGAAAAATCGCAAAAAGTGCCACCAAACAATAGAATACATTCAACTTCTGAAAGGCAACGTGGGAACGCATGAATTTCGATTTCTGCAATTTACAAATTTGAAGTGATTGTTGTCAGAGCACAGGATTGGATAAGTGGATTTCCCGTGGCGAAGCAGATAGAGAGAGGTGAAATAAATATAACGTTGTAAAATGCCTCCAAACATGGATGAAGTTCGAAATGGCAGCGTAACCGTCTGCGAGGAGGTAAACATTTCGGATTGTGGGATCTTTTGTGATTTCGAATCACTGTTGCAGGGCAGGGACAGGATGAGTGAGGAAGGTGTTATTGTAGGTGCATGGATTTTTGATTGGTGGTTGTTAAATATTCAGGAAATGATCATTAGGTGCCAACATACCAACACGGGAAAGGAACATATATAGAGAACTATATTACATAAGTTATTGCTATGGTCATTCCAACATAGGGAAGGAGCTTCTCGTTAAGTTTAAGCAAGCCTGACTCTTCTGAGGTTACATCAACTGCTGATAGTGGTTTTTCCAGAAGACTATAGAGATTTTGCATGGTAGATCGATTCTGAGAGTTGTGGCAAACAGGGAGCGAACAAACTTCTGATGCGTATGCAGAAGTCAATCATTCTAAAAGTCGACAAACATTTTTCATTCTAAAAGTCGACAAACATTTTTCATTCTAAAAGTCGACAAACATTTTTCATTCTAAAAGTCGACAAACATTTTTCATTCTAAAAGTCGACAAAACATTTTTCATTCTAAAAGTCGACAAACATTTTTAATTCAAGTCGACAAACATTTTTCATTCTCAAAGTCGACAAACATTTTTCATTCTAAAAGTCGACAAACATTTTTCATTCTAAAAGTC
>JASGXE010018076.1:0-15730 GCA_030068105.1 Sinentomon sp. SZTP_YWyxl
AAAAATGTCCGCGAAAATGTTTCGACGTTGTGCCATGGCCCAGACGCAGGCTTTTCGATGCGCGAATTCTTTCGGGAACACCACTGAGCGATTGTGAACACCTCGCGTCGTGGCTCGCCATTCATGCACTCAGATATTATGCAGTGAGAGAAGGTGAGCAGAATGTTGAAATTACAATTTTAACGGCCTTCTCCAGAACACAACTGACACAACCAACAAAACCGACCGCATGCAAGACGACACGGGCGCAACATTCACATTCACACAGCATCCAAACAGCAACCAACACCCAACACCCAAAAGCATACCGGCAAAACCACCTCCGCTTTCGACCAGACGACAGACTCGCACCGCACCATCGAATGCGCCCAACGCCGTTCTGAAACCACGTAGGTTGAGTCACACGAGTGTATTCTTATCCTTCTTTCATTACACTTTATGGATTGTGCGGATTTAAAACATTTAAAACCCGTAAGATAAAAACGAGTCATGTGGATGTGGCAGGATGCGGGGAGAGCGCCACCGACCAGCCGGGAGTCCATTTCGTTCGCATCTTCTGCAGGCTCCTTTGCGCCCCCAAAGTAACGCAACAAGTGCCCACAGCAAAGAGAGTCTTGCTCGCTAAATAATGATAAAACTGACAACTTACCGGAGGACATAAAACAGGAGATAAAAACTAAAAATATGTTCGTTCGAAGATCTACAGGTCAAAAAATAATGTCTGCGACCAGCATCCGCAGACCCTGCAAGCTCCGTGTTTTGTGGAAAGTCCCGGCGGAATTTATGCAATCACTAATGTTTTTCCCATTTAACTGTTGCCCCGAAACGTTTTTCTTTCTTTTTCCTTTCATGCAGGCGGTAGAAATTAAAGCGTCAGATTTCAACAGAACTTTCTGGAGATGTCAGATTTTGACCTCGATAATGCAAGAGGATCTTTTACCATGAACCCACAAGTGCTTTGAACCTCAGAAAACAAAAGTTTCCTCTGCCTGTTGCAATCTGTGTGCTAAAAGTAATTATTTCTGCACTGTGCATGCGTTCGATGGAAATTCACTGATCACTTTTGAAACGGGACGCCAAGTCCAACTTGCTGAGCACACCACAATCCTCAAAAAGAGTAAACGTTATTGCTTCTCGGCCAATTCCTGCGACGTGTGGGAATATTTCATGTGATCACAACGTCAGAACGAATAAACACACACGAAGACAGCTTAGCAACAGACTTAAACACACAGGTGATGTCAACAAGAATGGTGGACGCGCCACTGATAACGCCCACATGATAAAAAAGCTAACCCAGACTTCCAAGAAAATGCTTTCTCGGAAACCTTACACCTTGTGCAGAGACCTACAAACATAAAAATGATAAAATGCTCGCGTCGGGCCGTAACACACTCAGTCAAATGTGTCGCAATCCAAAGCATTCTCCGCCAGACTCAAATCGTGATGCCGTGGCCGTTTTGGTCTTGAACTAGAGCTACAATATACCTATCTACCTGTGAAGTGAAGCTCAGGCAGACCAAACATTATCCAACCAACGACACAACACAGCAACCGACTATGTCATGTTCCGAGGTGCACTATATCAACATTAACAAGCAATGCATGTCGCCTCTCTGTTAGATATATTCCAATGTTATGTTCTCATGGTTTCCAGGGAAAAATAACATTCAAAAGATATCCGTTGCATTGTAATGTTTCATATACCCGTTTGCCAGAGGGGAAGAAATAATGGGTGTGCAGGGCGCCACGAAATGGGCAAGAAATTAAATTTTCAGCATTTGTGAAGTGCAGTTGCAGAAGAAAAATGGTGCAGAGAGTTATTTTGCAATGCTCTTTTTCGTCCGCTGCAACCAGAGGCACACTTGAAAAGGGAAGAAAAAATCGAATGTTCGACGTTGGGAACACCAAAACCATATCGTGAAGATGTTCTGGATAAGTCCAAAACACTCCGAGCTGCAGTTCTCTGCACATGAAATGCGCTTTGAAACCATGCAGAAAACAAATTATTAAATGTAAAAATAAATTTGAAAAGGGGAGTCCAGATTTCAGAACTTTTCGCAGTGTTCTCAAGAACTCCATTGGCCTGTAAAGGCCTTTTTTAAACATGTTTCTGCACCATTTTACTCACAACAATAAATCGACTCCGAGAAAGGTACACCAAGAACAAACTTCGTGTTTTCTCACATGCTTACTTCCGTGCCACATTGTAGTCCAGTCCATGCTCCACTGGGAAAGAGATTTTTGCCCAATCAGCCGATTCACAGGTTTTCATATCGTGCAATGCTTGGTTTGATATTGGTTGGAGGTGATACAGGGTTTCTCGAAAAACACCAACTTCCCTGCTTCCGATAGGATACCATTTTTGATTTGTTTTGATTTGTTACCATTTTTGATTTTTTGATTTTGTTTTGATACATTGGCTTGCGTCATGTTGATTGGACGAAAGGGCTTGCTGATTCTCTCATCATAGACTGGTTATATCATTGCATATTCCCAGTGGACCTGTAGTACTGCCCAGAGTTCTGGCAAAACGCCCTTCTTTTCCTCCAGGCGGTGCAGTGCGGGCAACACCCTGGGGGAAGAAAATGATGTCCGCATTTCCCGATGAAAATTCATTTTGTCATTCTTCGAGAAAAAATCTTGCTTCCGCTGGGCGCTGAGCTTCGTTGCGTGGCACAACATTGCGTGCTGCCTTGCGAGAGAGAGGCCTAATTATTTATAATTCACAATTCACCACATGTCGGGGTGACTCACCACTGCAGACACATGTGGACTGAAAAGACCAACTCCACAAAGTTTACTCTGACTTCCTGAGAATAATTGTTGCTGATGGCGTGAATGTATAGTGGCGAGGGAATTACTTTTCTCGGACATGTAAAAACTGCCACTGTTCAGATTTTAGCAAAAACTCCATGTTGCAGAAATTAAAGATCCGTTTTTTGAACGAGATGAAAAACTGACACGTCTGGAAAGCTTTTGTCGCAATATGACGCATTGATTTCTGCCACCTGCATCCGTGGAGGAAAAAGAAAAGTAAAAAAGTTTTGGAAACAACAAAGTTGATGGGAGAAAACATGGATTATCACATTAATCCGTCACTGTGCGTGTACCTAATCCCAAAAATCAAGCTAATGTGCTTGTTTCCTCTTTCATTAAGGTGCAAGAGCAAACGACTTGCAAACAAACAGAATCTAATCGGATTTTTACCCATCAGCGTCACAGTTATTATACATACATGAGTACAATAATTGTTAATGATGAGCGAGTTCCCACGCACACCTGACGTTGCCCTCAGCAAACATGCATGTGGCCATTGAGGGTAATGTTAACTTTTTCATAATGTGTTGCATGCATTGTCTGAACATTTACAGGTGCCAAGCAGTGATGTGCGAACATTCACGCAAAGGCAAACAAAAAGTTTCAATAATTAAATCTGAGACCTCATGCTATAACAAAACCCTGCACCCACAAAAGGTCCATTTGGAATTAACACCCATAGGTGTTCTCCCTTTTCTGCGCAAACCCCCTTTTCAGATTAATTTAGTTCCTTAATGGTCGCCAACAGGCTACAAGCTGTAATTTTGTCGGGTATTTCCGGCATTCTCTGATTTCACCAGATATGAAAATTTAAACAGCTACAACTGAGACAATTTTAAGGCAATTTTATTATGCAACTGAGGCAATTTTAAGGCGAAAATGTTCAATGACCTTTTGTCCTCCGATGACTTCTGGGGGAACACTCCCAATAAAACAAGGGACCCTGTGCACTGTAAAATACGACATTTTGAAATGGGCTTTCTGGCGTCACTTCGTGCTATTTTGTCATTTTCGTTTCTTTACAGTTTGGTTCAAGTAATGTTTTTTAGGAAAAACCCAAATATTCCTCCTAATGATGCGCCCGTAATCGAATCACGACAGTCGAAATGACTCAATCTTATGAGTCGGACAGACAATGCAAACTGGCACACTGGGGCAGAAGGTTCTCGAGGACAATGGTCGCCCTGATGAGAAATGGAGACAGCCGAAATTCGTGGGCTGTTCCGTCCCACTTTTCAAATTTTTGAATTCCACAATTTGCTAAGGATGTAGGCTAGGATTAGGTTAGAAATTATTTAGGATCAGGTCAAGTAAGGTCAGCGCAAGCCGCCAGTCCTATTCAGGCCATGGTGTCCCGAAGCCCTTTTTCTTTTTACAAGATGAGCAAAATACAATTTTGGTGCATGGAGAGAATTTTCCCAACATGAGAGAAACAACATTTTTTTACTTTAATCTGACGATCTTGGGGAATTTGGCGCACTTTTCGCTGTTGACCGTTGCCCTTTTTGTGCTTCCCAAAATGAAGCTCTGTCGGTCCCCGAAAAAGCGACCTCGAACAATGACTTTCTGAAGTCATGCTTTTGAAACAAAACCACAAATTTTTGCCCCCAGAGCAGAGAGGTTTGACGGAACTCTGCGACAGAGTGGCAAATACACCCGACTGAGATCATCATTTTTCGAACATCGAAATTCGTCAGAGATCCCCGTCTGCATTCGAACCCCAAGAGCCCATTCATTTCAAGAACAATAATAATTGGGAGTTTGACAAAAATGAGCTGACTTCACACCTAACACACGTTACATCAGAATACGTGTCAGGAAAACGATTTCTTTCAACTTTTTGATCGAACGGGGGACCAAAACATTTGAGAGGAACGTGCATTTCCGTCTGCACTCTAATCTTCAATGCATTTCATAGCATATCAAACCGTTCAAACCGAATACTCGACGAAACACCGAAACGTTTTCTCCCACTCTGTTAAACACAAGTTATAAAAATGGCTGTCCCCTCTGGTGTAGGAATTCTTCGCAACCGCAACACAATCCCAAGCTTTACCGATTGATGTTCTGACCTCATTCAGGTCGTGGTCTCTGCGAGTAAAAACAGGGCTCCACTGATTCGTTGGGGTCCACCCACGCGTAGGAAAAGTGCAGAGTTAACACCTGACGGCTTTTGCTGCGTTTTTCCCATGCACCGATGCAAGGAAACTCAAAAACACAACGCCAGAGCGAAGGGTCAGGAGGATTGTTTCCCTCGAGGGAACGATCGGGGGGAAAATCTAGATTATGAAAAAATAGGCCCATCTTGATGCAGAGTGTCGACAAAAATAAACGAAAAACACCATCAAAGGCGAAAAACCGTCCGGTGTAACGAAGCCTTTATACCGAAACTGGACGTCTGCGGAGACCAAGAATTCCGCAGATCAAAATGCCAGCATCCGACAGCAGACATAAACACCTTTTGAACATGTGTAAAAACAACAAAGAAACGTGCTGTTTTGTTTCTTCTTTCCACAAACAAGAGCACAAGAAACATTTCCGCGAAACATGAACGCATCAACACGTCGTCCAGGAACACCCCAGACCCTACAACCAGAGTTTAATAGCTTGCAAGATGCCCATACACGATATTTCCGCACTTTTGTTTATTCCCTCCTTGGAATAGGTCACCGGCCACTTAAAAAGTGGTTAAGCTGAAATATGAATAACACTATAAAAACTTAAATAAGTGCCAAAGAACACCGCATGCATCGTTTCTTTTTTGCTCTCTCTCGCGGGTAAAACCGAATCTGAAAATGCAAAATTCTTTTTGGACGGCTGTCAGACGCAGACGCACATGAGTCTGTTTTCTGTTGTGGTTGATGATCATGAAAGCATTCGCCTTTCTTAGCATTCATAACAAACAGTCACATCATGCCACAAATAAAGGAAATAAATAAATAAAGGATATCATTTTCCATTCATTAGTCAATAATTCTCTCAACCCAAGCATTAAAAAGCACTTGTTTCCCTCAGGCTGGAATCTAAAATTTGCCAAATTCGAAAACACGCAATATACCTGTCAAAAACAAGGTTTGGTATATGGATGCAAGAATACATTGATACGGGATAAAGGAAAAATACATGGAAGGAATACATGGCATGTATTCTTCATTTGTGATGAAGCGAGAAAAGGATTTCATGATTGTACCTAATCGTATCCCTTGTTAAATGCTGCGATATACGCTCACATTTCATCAGTCGAGTCAAATGGAGTGCTTATTGTGTCCTGAAGAATCAAATTAAACCAAGATCCATTCTTTCAACTTGAGAATGTTCCCATGTCTTTGCACACTGTGAAAATTTGAAAATTTCCGCAACGCTGAAATTGGTCATTTTCCTGCAACAACAGAAAGAGAATTCCGGCAACAAATTGAAAATCTATATACGGAATTGAACCAACATCAGAATTCGACGAGCAAATTCCAATGCATATTGGCGTCTACAAGATGAACCATCTGCAAAGTGATTGGAGATCTCCGTCTCTGATATCACGGCTTGGTGAGATCTCCGTCTCTCGGTGAGATCTCCGTCTGTTGGTGACTGAGTTCTCCGTCTTGATGTGTTCTGCTTCTGTCTCTCAGTGAGATCTCCGTCTCTTGGTGAGATTTCTCCTCTCGGTGAGGTCTCCGTCTCTTGGTGAGATCTCCATCTCTTGGTGAGATCTCCGTCTCTTGGTAAGGTCTCCGTCTCTTGGTGAGGCCTCTGTCTCATGGTGAGATCTCCATCTCATGGTGAGATCCCCGTCTCTTGGTGAGATCTCTGTCTCTTGGTGAGATCACCGTCTCTTGGTGAGATCTCCGTCTCTTGGTGAGATCTCCGTCTCTTGGTGAGATCTCCGTCTCTTGGTGAGTTTTCCGTTTCATGGTGAGATCTGCACTTGGCGAGATCTCCGTCTCTTCGCGAGATCTCCATCCGTTGGTGAGATCTCCGTCTCTACGTGATATCTCCGTCTCTTGGTGAGCTCTCCGTCTCTTGGTGAGATCCCAGTCTCTTGGTGAGATATTCGTCTCTTGGTGAGATCTCCGTCCCTTTGCGAGATCTCGGTCTCTTGGTGAGATCTCCGTCTCTGGGTGAGCTCTCCGTCTCTCAGTGGATCTCCATCTCTGGGTGAGCTCTCCGTCTCTCAGTGGATCTCCGTCTCTTGGTGAGATCCCCGTTTCTTGGTGATATCTCGTCTCTTGGTGAGATCTCCGTCTCTTGGTGAGATCTCGGTCTCTTGGTGAGATCTCCGTCCCTTGGTGGGATCTTCGGTCTCTTTGTGAGATCTCCGTCTCTTGGTGAGATCACTGTCCCTTGGTGAGATCTCGGTCCCTCCTCTGGCGCTCTGGCGATCACCATCTCCGTGTCCATGATGATCCAACTCCATCTCCATTCACATTGCTATCAGCTTGATGGGAAGTTCCACCGGCCGAAGATAATGTTGGCTCTGCCAAATTTCTTTCGTCCGGTGGACGAAAATGCAACCAGGTATCAGTTCATTAGTCCGAGTCCAGGAATTCCTCGTGGCAATCAGCTGTTCGTTAATACATTCGAAAAGGCAAACTGTTATTTCTTGCGTCTATCTTTTCTTTATTTCTTTTTTTTTTCTTTCTTTCTTTCTTGGCATTGTTGTCCTCTGCTGCAAGCCAAAGCAGCAAAAAGCCAATTGTTGTTCAACGTTTTATTGCATTGCACCCATCGCCATTGTTATTACCATCAGACCAGTAGAAGCAGCATACCAGCATTCAGGCATTGAGTGCCGTTGACCGTTGGTTGCATATGCGCCAATTGCAATTGCAATGGTCACCGCAAGCAATTTTCCAGCAATTTTAAGAAACACTCATTCGCTCCGGAATGTAATGACCGGAATTCATTATTCATTTCTGCGCTGGGGGGCCCGAGGCTCACTCAGGTGGTTGGTGCCATGCAGCATCCTCCAAGACTAACTGACAGGGTGCCCTGAGAGTATTCCAGACAGGTAGTCCACTTTGACCTTATCACGAAATGTTTATTTTTGCCCAACAACGTTGTTCAATTATATACAAATCGAAATTGGAATTGTGCTGAAATGACGTCGTGCAAATGAAGGAAATATCCTGGATTGAAATTGTTGAACAGGCATGCATGATGAAATTGAGAATTTTGGGGAATAGCATATTTGAACAATGATTTTGATTTCAACGGCAGAGAAATGGAGGAGTTTTCAAACGGCTACATCTCACCACATTCACAAAAATGGCGTTTCCGTCTAGATCCTATAGAGTTTTCTTTGAATTGAGGAACAACTCTCTTTGAGGCGAGGGAAAAAGTGCAGGAAAGGGGAGAAAAGGAATTAGATATGTGGAGGGACAAGAACAGGAAAGTTTTCGGAGGGAGGAAGACCAAGTGAGCATTGGGGATTGGGAGAAAGTTCACCAAAACGCGGCCACCCACTTCAATGTGTGAACGAATGCATGTTACAGGTGGGTATACAGACATAAAAATCACTCCCATATGATCTAATAGAGGTGCTTGTGTCAAGGGAATCATTTCTGTTTCTGCGAATGTTTAATGTGAATTTATTCTTCTGCCACCTCGCAGTCGTATTGATTGAAAGAATAAAGAATAAAGACTGTACCTGTCTCCTTTATATCGAGCCATACATCTCGAAACGACTAGTCGGTGATGAACCTGACAAAGATCATTAACATTGGCTAAAACGTCATGAAATTGGGAAGTTTTTTTTAGAATTGGAAGCCAGAAAGCAGGTGTGGGTACCCAGAGCTTGAACCGATGGATGCGTCAGTGCTGTAGAAATGAAATATCACCAGAATTATGACGTATCAATCGGACGAATCATCATTCACAGACAGGCAAACACGTGTCTTCTGTTGCATAACGAAATGTCGAAACAGAAACCAGAATCTGTCCATTTTCCACTGAGAGACAGACAATGCCGTTTCCCCACAGTCACCGCATATGGGTTTTGAAGATGGCGATGGCATGAGACGGATATACTCCATAGGATATACTTCTGCAAAACGACAGATTCACGTAAAGATAACGTAACATGCACTGAAGCCAAATTCAAATGAGACACACGTTTCGTTTCCGCTTTCAAACTACTTACTTGAAGTTCCTGTCATAAAACGAGTGAATACTCGAATACGTGTAAAGTGTTTCCCAAGTGTTTCCCAAAAGTCACTTGACAACCCCTGCTAATTGCTAGTTTTCAATCTTCTCTTGTGGGGCTACTTCTTCAGATTTCAGGCTCAGTTTGGCAGGCTGCCTGCTGCTGCAGGTGTTATCCATTCGAATTGGAACAAACTCCACTCCAAGCTTCCAGAGTTGCTTTTAAACTACAATGCACTTTTCTGGGGTTTTCAAGTGACTTTTGGGAAGTCCTGTAGCCTATGCGAAATGTGGGCATTGTGAACGAGAAAAGAATGAATGAGCAGAAATTGACGTATAAAGACCCTGCGGTCACATCGAGTCGCGATGTCATCCTGAATCTGAATGAAAGGACAGCGAATGCGGGAAGCAGCAAAGAAAAGAAATCGTATTGTGCGAATACCGAACGTTTTGGTTGCCGTTTCCTGGCAAGCAAAGCGCTTTCTCAGAAAAGGTTTTATTGAATTTGTGTATTTTTGGAGTGGCCTCCTGACGGATCGGGGGACTGGGACAGAACGGACTGAGGCAGAAGTGGCCTGAGGCAGAATTGGACAAAGGAGGAAGTTTTGGAGGGAGATTTTGCATGGAGGTGGTAGCTTACACCTGTCCTAACTTAACTTAACCTATAACCTGACGTAACCTAACCCGGAGAAATTAAAAAATCAGCCTCCAAAAATGCAAAAATTCTGCCTCAGCCTTAGTTCGTTCTGCCCCAGTCACCGGTCCCCTCCTGACAATATGCAGAAAGCCTGTCACAAAGAGTAGCAGATGCAAACTGCAATACATCGAGTAAAAAATGGAAAATATCACCGAGACATTCCAACTATAAGGAACACTCTCAACAGTGGAGTGGGCTGTCAGGCTACGAGTTTCTGGGCATTGGTTCAGTTGATATCACTGATCTGTATTATCTAATCTAGTTAAGAAAAAACATCATTGGTTGATATACACCCTCAGACATCCTCAGAATAAACAGAAGAGGTGGAGACAATGGCTGTTAAAACACTCGCCCAGGGTGGGAGTTCCACTCGAGGATGGTTCTGCCCAGAAATGAATTTATGCCAATTTCCTTTTTGAATTAGTGGCATCGAAGCTACCGTCATCAAAGCTTACATGCATCTCGTGAATTCGATGCGAAAAGAAGGTTGGAATAAAATGTGTTCAAGAAACTTACCCAAATGGCCCCAGTGTTCCTAAGGGCAAGAAACAAGCAAGTCAGACGAGCCACTTGCTTCCTCGCGATTGGAGAGATTCCCAACCCATGGAACTTAGCATGTTGGTTACACTATACTGCGATGTTGCCACCCACGACGAAACGAGCAGCTTTGCACTGGACTTTCTCTAGGGAAGAAAGCAGCCTGTCACACCAAGTATTCCAAGCGTACTCAAGAGTGCGTCTTATCAAGCTGAAAAGCTATCTCTCTTATCCTATGGAAGGCACTTCCCGAAAAGTCCGTTTTACTAAGTACAGGGCTCTGTTTGCCTCGGAAATAAACATGGTTTTTGGATAGACCAGTCAAGTTTACTGAAACATTTGACCCCCAAATACGTCATCTCGGTATATATAGCGGCAGTAAACAAGCATTGAATTGGTGTTAGCTGTGCAAAATCCTGTCTTCCTTGGTTGAAAATGAATGAGATTACATTTTCCAATAATCATGGCCATGGTCGACGTGCACCCAAGTCTTGAATGAGAGCCAAGTCCCTCAAGGTTGCATCAAAAGAATGCAAAATGCGTTAAATATATTTTCTTTTTTATTCTGGTTGCCTGGTAAAGCCTGACTCGCATGCGTTCAAACAGCTTTGGAAATGGACAATACTGAAAACGCATGCGGTCAATTGTCGATGAGCACCAATGGAATTACACCTAAAATACTTGGGAGGATTTTTGAACCCAAAAAATCTCGGATGGCAAAATTTTAGGGAAAAAAATATAAAATGAGGATCATGATCGTTTTCGAACGAAACTCATCAGCTCCATTACAATCGTCACCAAAATACTTCGAACCTCGGGCGCCCTTTTGAATCAATGACAACATGCGCCGCAAAACATCCTATCACTCGCGAAGTTGAATCAAGCCATGTTGAAATTAGATAGCCCCTGTATAAGCCAGACATTAAAATTTCTGGCAACATGCGCCGCAAAACATCTTGACACTCGCGAAGTTGAATCAAGCCATGTTGAAATTTAGTCCCTGAACAGCCAGACATTTAAGTTTCTGGCAACATGCGCCGCAAAACATCCTGACACTCGCGAAGTTGAATCAAGCCATGTTTAAATTTAGTCCCTGAACAGCCAGACATTTAAATTTCTGGCAACATGCGCCGCAAAACATCCCGACACTCGCGAAGTTGAATCAAGCCATGTTGAAATTTAGCCCCTGCATTAGCCCGACATTTAAATTTCTGGCAACATGCGCCGCAAAACATCCTGACATTCGCGAAGTTGAATCAAGCCATGTTGAAATTAGATAGCCCCTGTATAAGCCAGACATTAAAATTTCTGGCAACATGCGCCGCAAAACATCCTGACACTCGCGAAGTTGAATCAAGCCATGTTGAAATTTAGTCCCTGAACAGCCAGACATTTAAATTTCTGGCAACATGCGCCGCAAAACATCCTGACACTCGCGAAGTTGAATCAAGCCATGTTGAAATTTAGCCCCTGTATTAGCCCGACATTTAAATTTCTGGCAACATGCGCAGCAAAACATCCTGACACTCGCGAAGTTGAATCAAGCCATGTTGAAATTTAGTCCTTGAACGCCAGACATTTAAATTTCTGGCAACTGCGCCGCAAAACATCCTGACACTCGCGAAGTTGAATCAAGCCATGTTGAAATTAGATAGCCTCTGTATGCAGACCTTCAAATTTTCTATTTTATGAGGGCTTTTAATTATTCGTACACTGCATAATGCGAATTACCTTCAAGTCTGGTTTAAGTTGTTTGGGAACGAACATACCTAAGGACGATGATGAGCAGAATTTCGGATAAAACCACGCGTAATTGACATTCGGAGAGTATTTAGGACACGCTGTATACGTTTGTTTGGCCCACAGACCTCGCAATAGGTCGGTTGGGACCCCAAACACAAAGTATGACCGTTGGTGCGTGATTGATCTTGAAATCTGATTTTTTTTTTGAAGTTTGTTGAACGTGCTTTCATTCGTGCAGCAACAGTCCCACAGTCGGATTTCAATGTACACGGCTTATCAAAAGTCTTCGAACACAGGAGTTCATTATTAACTCAGGCGCCATTTAGAATCAATGGCAGCATGCGCCGCAAAACATCATGACACTCGTGTGAGGCGTGAAGTTGCACCGAAGCCTGTTGAAATTAGATGGCCATGTGTTAACCAGTAGGTACTTTAAAATATCGCCTATGTTCGAGGATTTTTGATTCGGTCCGTATAGGCGATACCATCGGGCATCAAGCCACAACAGTATCGGAAAGCCATCTAATCACTGTTGCTGGTCCGGTCGCACCCAAATAACCTTTTCCGATCACATTTCGCACGTGTACCTAATTCCTCTCACAACAACAAAAAAAGGCAACCCACCAATTCTGTTTTGAGGGGATAGAGTTTGTATTAAGCGGCGCACATTTTGCCGTGTTTCCTGCATTCTACCCGTTTTTTAAAATAATTTAATATCATTAAAAAAATTGTCTCCTCGATAATAATTCACCGTGCACATCTACAGTACGACTCATATGTTTTTCGCAATTTGTCAGGGGTTCATCCTTGCCTTGAGGCCCACGCTCATGAAAGAGACAAATCAAGGGAATTCCAAGTCCTGGTTACTGTATTTGACTTTGGATAATTGAGTGAATGCATGGTGTATCTATAGATGGAGGAACCAAGGACATAGTCAACCATCAAGCCATCAACACCTGTGGACCTCAGGTTTTGTTTTGGGACCCCCATATTCGGGATGTGTAGCTTCTGCAAATGACTGAAGCCAGGTGCGGGGTGGCGCTTGCATCATCACCACAGGATGACAGCGGAAGTTTCGGTCATTGAAGTCAAGTTTTTACATCGAGGTCGACGAATAATTCGCTCCAAACAGACTGTGTTTTATTTACCTACTCCTTGGAAGTCATGGAAGCTCCCCATAGCACCCTGTATGGTCACAGAAACGATGACTCCCTAACAAGTAGGTATACCTTTATTGGTGCCTATAAAAAGATACCCTGTACATAGATTCCCTCTGACCCTGTATAGCGACGGCGGAATTAATGTACTCATACATGAAAAGATTGCAACCTTTCAGATTTTGGCAAAAAATTCTATGCTGCAGAAATTAAAAGATCGTCTTTCAAGATCCTCTTTTGTAACCGAGGTCAAAGTCTGACACCTAGAACGCTTTGTTGAAATCTGGCGCTTTGATTTCTACACGCTGCATAAGAATAAAAAGAAAGAAAGAAAAGTTTCGGAGGCAACAGTTGAATGGGAAAAACACATATGTGGGTACATTAATTCCGCCGCCACTCTACATTATAGATCATGGGAGTCATTGTTATTTCTATGATTGTACAGGTGTTTACAAAAACACAGGACAAAGTTTGCGCTGAGCCGTCTACAGTTGATATCCTTTGACTCCTGTCAGCTGAAGAACCAGGTACAGTGGCGAGAAAATTACTCGTCCATAAGTACATGCTGTTTTTTCGATCTTTCAAAGAAAACTGCGGGAGAGCTGTGTTGATTTCAGAATCAAGAATTCGGATTTTGTTGCATGAAAATATGCATCAGATCATTGCTGCAATGCCAATTTTGGTGGGATTGAGATTTTCCCGAAAATTCGACAGAGAAAAGACACCATATGTGGTACAATTAATTTATCGCCACGTACATTCTGAAAATGTGCTTTTTCATACCGCGCTTAGGTCTCATGCGTGCGGTTCTCCTCCAAACGGTGAACGAGCTGTACCCAAAACCTGTTTGGGTCCAGCGTTTTTTGTGAATCGCCCTGCATTCTCAGCATAAACCCTTCCATCAGGGCTTGATGACGTGTCGCATTTTTTGGTCCAGGGAAATGGAAATCTTGTTGGGATCAATTTCTTGCGGCTCCATTCAGGCCACAAAATATTGGGGAAAAAACGGACGGATCCTTCTTTGCAGAGTCAGAGTCAACATTGTGCCGAACAATGTCGCTCTTGTGGACCCGCAGACAGAGGTACCCCTTAAATATGGTTTGACTCGATTAACGAATGCAGCGAGAATCGAGTAAACAAGGCGAGCAGGGGAAAATCGACATGGTGCACTGATGATTTGATGTTTTATGCGAAGGTTGTACACTCATTTTGTTGCTGCACACAAAACGATTCCTTTCGCTTTCGCTGAAAAGTATAGCGCGGCGAAATTAAAGTACCACACATGTGTTTTTCCCATTAAACTGTTGCCTCAGAAACTTTTCGTCCTTTCTATTTACTCTTATGCAGGCAGTTGAAATTAAAGAATTTCTGCAGGTGTCAAATTTTGACTTCTCTTGTGAATGAGGGTCTTTAATTTCTGCAGCATGGAGTTTTTTCCCAAAAATCTGAACAGTCACAATTTTTACATGTGTATGAACACATTAATTTCGCCACCAGTATACAATGCACTTTTTCTTTTGGTCATATTCGTACATAGAGAAAGAAACTTATGCAATGTGCCAATGTTCCAATGTGTCCATGTGCCAATGTGCAATGTGCCAATGTGCCCAGTTCATCAGTCAGGGTGGTGTCATAACGTTTAAAAGAAGAAGTGGAGGAACTGTGCTTCATTTTGGTCTCACGAAAATCCCGAAATTACTCCACTTCTTTTAAACGTCATGGTGGTGCATGTGTTGCCAATGCGAAGCCATCTGCAAGCGATTGTTTGCGACTTGCAGCAGCTGATTTTTCCGGGAACTTTGATTTTCCAAGCAGAAAGAAAAGTGTCACATCACAACAAAGGTCAAAAGTGAGAAACTTGTTTCCATTGCAAACTTGAATTTTTGAAAAGTTGTATTCATGCCTCATTTTAATTGGGTGATGTATGGCTCTCCCATTGGCTTTCGCATGTGGGCGCATTCCCTATCTGTACGCATAAGGATAGACCCGCAATTGGTGGAATTGGTATCGCAAACCTATATTTTGCGGAAGCAAGTTTTTCGGTTCAGTAAATGTTTGTCAAGATCGATTTACTCAGCGGATATTTGCCAAGATCGATTTACTCAGCAGATATTTGTCGAGATTGATTTACTCAGCGGATATTTTCCAAGATCGATTTACTCAGCGGATACTTGCCAAGACAGCTTCTCAAGCGAAAATGTGAGTAATGTGACAGATATAGAAAAGGGCGTTATACTGTAGGTGCCTACTTCAGTGATGAAAGAATGATTTCGTGGTGTTTTCTGGAAATTATCCTGCACATGTTTCAGCGGGTGTCGAAGGGTAATTAGGAATGCTTATGTGATATAGGTGCCTCCCAAAACAGTCTCTGTCACACCAATAGCGCAATCCATGGTTTGCTTGCACACATATGGGCCATACACGCATGCATCCCGCTGAGATGTATAGTGGCGGCGGAATTAATGTACCCACACATGTGTTTTTCCCATTTAACTGTGGCCTCCGAAACTTTTTTTTCTTTCTTTTTATTCTTATGCAGGCGGCAGAAATTAAAGCGCCAGAATTCAGCAAAGCGTTCCAGAGGTGTCAGATTTTGACCTCGGTTTCAAAAGAGGATCTTTAATTTCTGCAGCATAGATTTTTG
>JASGXE010018095.1:0-12590 GCA_030068105.1 Sinentomon sp. SZTP_YWyxl
GGCTGAAATCCTGAAATGTTCTTTCCACAGCAGTGCAGCTATGTGGAATAAAACTATATCCGTCCGTCGAGTGGTCTCTTATCGACAGCTTCAGGGGCAATGCTTCTCGGCAGCACTCAGGTTGAAGCCTTAACAAGAGGTCTGCAACAACAGGTGACAGGTTTCCAATGAATGACATTCATTTCAGGTTTTCGCTGAGGGACAATCAGCAGGGAAGGAGTTGGGCACCGACCCAGTTGGGAGGTCTGGAGGCGGAGCCGCCAGTAATTGGGGTCTGGGTTCCAAGGAACAGAGCCCCTCGCGGTGGGTCTGGGTGGCTGACCCCCCACAGACTGAAGAAATTTTGAAATGTGGGGTTCATTTAGAGTGTAATATTCGTTTTCTCGAGGTCAAATTTCCCACAAGGGCGGGCAAGAGTAGGTACATGCTAGGTGGGCAAGCGAGCCGCTGAGGGTGCATGTCTTGTCTGGAAGTAGTCGCCTTTTGCTTCCCAGCAAAAGGCGACCACCCTAGCAGCTGGAAACCTAGCAGCTAGAAAAATGAACCCTAGCAGCTAGAAAAATGACACCCTAGCAGCTAGAAACCCTTCCAGTCCAACTTTATTCCAAAAATAATTGCGTGCTGAAGAGCATACATGAAAAATGAAATTCGAAAAATAACCAGGTATTGTCACCAGGCGTTCAAGGACAACTGCAATTGCAATTGTTTGAAAATTATCCATCCAAACCGAATTTTGGCTTCTTTTTTCACTTTTTTATTTTGTTGGCCTAATCACATTCCTGCATGTCCTTGGCGATGCGTGTGCATGCATTTGCCAATCTTTCATGCCTTCTGCATGTAAACTATTCAAATGAGATAACAAATAGTTTAAAAAATTGACCTGACATAAAGGGTGAAATAATTCATCACAGCATCATTTTTGTTGCGCTAACAACGTTCCGTTCTCTTTATCTGACACAATCCTATCCTAATGAGCTGAGCAAACCCAATTTGGCACATACCTACGAATATGGTGTGTGTTACACCGGCAACCACAGAGTACCCATTTTGTCACCGACCAAATTCGTTTTGTACGAGCAAAAGGCACTGCCGCCTTTTCATACAGATACCAAACACCTGCCTATGTCACATGCTGATTTCTTCACGGGTGACAGAAAATTTTCTCTAAAATGATATAGCTTAGCCAAGTCCGGTTGGATAAGTTTAGGATCTCTCTATATATGGTCACACCTTAAGCCCTCCTCAACCTACGCAAAGTTATAATGTTGTTTTAAACAGTTTGGCAACCGTCCGAAAATTTGTATCGAAAATAACTTTTTCCTGAAAGGCATGTGCGGCACCTGGTGCAGTCTAGTATAGCTCCATAGGGAGTCCTAAATCCTGGCGCTAAATCCTTATTTCGCGCTTACTTGGCTTCCAAACTTTTTCGCCTTCGGTCATTGGCGCAAAGAGGCTTTTCATTCGGTGGTGTACGATGAAATAGGAAGGTGTTCTCGTAGATGCTTTCCACAAACAGATGTCTCAGCACAGCAAGTCGATATGAATGGCGACTTATGACTGCTAACTGATGGGCCGGTTAAGCCGATGTTATGGGAACCTCTGCCACCGTATCAAGCTCAAGAACTCCTCAAGTTTACCTCAAGATACTCGTAGAATGCAGGAGAAGATGTACGCAAGCATGATCACTATCATATTTTCATCATATTTCATGCGAACAAACGTCCAGGCCTCCGGAATGACAAGCTGAAAAACAAGAAGCATAAATTCTAATGAACGTCAGTGCCGCTAAAAATTGATGGCATAAGTACGAGAATACATCTTTTACTCAATTCGGTTGGTATTTCTGATAAAAATATGCATGTATGACAAATCTTTCCAACTTTGCATTCAGACTTTTTACACCAGACCATTTGAGAGTTTTGCATTCGATTTTGTTTACATTACATTACGAAAAAATTGTTCGCACCTATACCTTTACTTTTTCTGAGGTTTCACGGCTCTGCTTTCTTTGCCACTCAAACTGCGCCCATGCCGCAAGTTTGCCGAGAAGGTTGAAGCTGTGTAGGTACTCCTTTCTGGGTCTTTTCAACGAGGTAATATTTTGTAGCCAGAGTGGAAAACCCGAAATTCGCTCTTTTGGCCATAAGCAAAGGCAAGTTATGCAGACAGTTCTGGCCATGCAGCGTTGGAAACATTTCATAAAAATTACACAAGTATAATATGGGCCTAGATCCGACCGGCTGCCACTGCAACACTACAACCACTCTGGATTCAATTCGAGAGGAAAACCTTCAAAGGGGCAGTTGACAGGGTGATACCAAACTATCCGTGTACCCAACACCAGCTTTGATGCTGAATTGATGTGGTATGGAATCAACGTTGTCCTTCCCGTATCGAATGGGCTGCTCGTGACAGTTCATGAGTTGGAATTGATGAGCAGCCAAAGAATTATTATTTCCTCCGCTATACACAAGCAAACAAGCGGGGTAATACGTAAAGGACATCGCCAAAAGCAAAACTCTGAAGAAATTAAAGTTTTCTCTCCCTGTGCTTTTTTCTCCCTGTGGCACTTTCCTCCTCGTAAATGGACGAAAATTGAAAAACGAACAATTGAAATTTTTTAATTAAATTAAAAAAATAATGGTAAATATTTAATTTTTTACATTTAAAAAAAATGTTTCGTAAAATGTTTTTTATTCAACAAAAAAAATACAACGGGTTTTTCATCCGGACTGTTCGGGAGTGGAATTCCCTGCAAACAAATTCTCCGTTTCTCCACACGCACCTCAAGAAAATAGGACTTGGTTTTCTTTCTTCTGCTCTACCAAATTTTGTTTTGCAATTCTGCTTGCTGCTCTACTCCAACGGTTGCCGTTATTTTTGATTGAATAATTGACTTTTCCTCATCCAATCTTCTCTTGTTTTTCACGGTATATTTTAGCTCTGTGTAAATTCGACCTGTCAGCGCATTTTGTCGGCTGTTAATTTTGAAATAGAAATCATTTTACTCGTATTCGCAGACTCAACATGTGTTCGCCATTTCGTAAAGATTTTTCGGAAGGCTCTCACGCTGTACATTTTTCACATTGGTTGAAGAACAGCCATCGCAAATTCCTCACTATATGGCATTGACCGTTAAATCTCGAAACAAATTGGACTTTTTTTCATCGTGAAGAATAGAAAAGCACCCTGTATAAGGCATAAAGACCACAGAGAAAAAAAACGTGCATTTTTCTAACATTATAGGATGTTCCGTGGGATGCAAACATTGGAATGACATCTTTTTCGAAACGAAAGCACACGAAAGGGAAAACTTTATCTTTGAGATGGGTAAGAATCTTATATAAAAATGAAAGAAAAGGAACTCAAGGTATCCAGAATAATAAATTCAGTACAAAATATACATTACGCATGGCGTTTTCTCCGCACTTCTGCGGACCCGGTAACCTTCACATTTCCTGTTTTCATCATCAATGGTGACAAAAGGTAGTGTCCTCGGCCCTTTGCTTTTCCTCATATTTGTTAACGATCTAACCACATCTCTCTCCAGTAAGGCACGATTATTTGCCGATGACTGCATGGTATATCGTGTTATTGCTTCCCCGGATGACGCTTTTTTGTTGCAAAATGACCTTCATCTCATTGAGGTGCACGACTTGGAAGATGGTGATTAACACTGAAAAGTGCAAGTCCATGTGCATTTCAAGAACGTCCAACCCCCCGGTCAACACGTATACAATTCACGGTATACCAGTTGAGAATGTAAACCTTTTCCAATATTTTGGTGTAACAATTTCATCTGATCTCCAATGGCGGCCGCACATCCAGAATATTGTGTCAAGGGCACACAGAACGTTAGGCTTCATCAAAAGAACCTTCTGGCACTGTTCGGTCACTGCGAAGATCAAGGCCTATAGATCCCTAGTCCGCCCTCTCCTGGAGTACGCTTGTAGTGTCTGGGATCCCTTCAACGTGGGTGAGATTCTTCTTCTCGAAGGAGTACAATCTAAAGCTGCCAGATTTATTTCCAACACCTATGACCAAACGGCAAGTGTTTCACTCATCAAGAAAAACCTGGGCTTGCCAAATCTTCGCGATCGAAGGTACGTCCATCGACTCGCCTTATTCCACCATATAATTGACGGTCATTCCCGCTCATTAATGCCTGAATGTTATCAAAATACTCCACTGAGATTTTGTAACAGCAATAGCAAGGCTCTCGTTAGGCCCTTCTGTCACTCAAACCCTTACTTCAGTTCCTTTTTCCCTAAAACTATTGCAGATTGGAACTCCCTTCCAGAGAACGTGGTCCAGTCGCCCTCCCACACCACCTTTATCAATCATGTGAAATGTTCATTGGACATCTTGCTAAATTAACAATTGATTTCTTAAAATGTCTTTTAAATCGGTGGCGAGTTTGCCTCTGGAGTGGCGAGGAAACGACGGCACAGAATGGAGCTTGAGCTCCACCGCTGTGTAGGCAGTCCGTTATTTTTTTGCCACTTTCAGTGGCGGACTTACCACCGATTTGTCAGCATTTTGATTTGTCATTGTTTTTTTTTGGCAGAAGGTATTTTTCCTTCTTGCCACTGTGTTGCCCTGCCATTGTGTTGCTCTACCATGTAAATATTTTCGCCTTTCTATCGTCTTTTACAATCTTTTTTTTCTCCACCAAACATAGAATTTGTGGAGCTAATAAAGATTGATTGATTGATTGAAAAAACTGGATGGTGAATAAATCAGCTGCTGGAGTTTCGGGTTAAGTCATTTATAAGGGGGGACACAATTGCACGGCAACAGGGAACCATTTTTAAGAAAACAGCAGTACCCTTAGCCGTGCAATAGTGTCCCCCCTTTGGCACCAGCATACGGCACAGGGTGTGCCTTATTTCTCTGGAGGGTGCGGGTAGTCGGTTGAGATAGGTTAATTGGGCGCTTTGGATAGGTTAAGTTAAGTAAGGTAGGTTCTTATTGGGTCGTTAGGTTAGGTTAGGTTAGAGTAGGTTAGGTTAGGTTAGGTTTGGTCAGGAGAGGTCAGATTGGATTAGATTGGGTCGAGGTTGTTTTTCGTGTAGGTTCATTTGGTTGTTTTTAGTGAAGGTACACTGCACAGAGAACCTAACCTAACCTCACCTATCCTAACCTAACCTAACCTAACCTAACCTAACCTAACCTAACCTAACCTAACCCTAACCTAACCTAACCTAACCTAACCACTCCACCTGTCGCTGTGGTCCTGTGCGGTGGTGCTCCGATCGTCTCTGCTTTTACCTGTTCTCACTGCCTGCGTTTTCTCTGGTCTACTACCTGCTTGAACAGTGTACAGGGTGTTCCCGTTTCTTCGTTGAGCTGTTCGGAAGTTCGTCGAGCTGTTCTGCCGCTTCATGGCTGGGTGTGATTCTGTTGGTCATTCTTCTGAAAAATGGTGCTTCGAAAAAGGATGCCAATTTGACAGATCGGATAACAGCAAACCTGGTGCTGATATGCTTGGATGCTCGATTTGCCCAAAGTTCTACCATTTCACATGTCTGAAGCTCAACCCGAAGTCCAAAATTGTGTTCTGGCAATGCGAATCATGCATCAAAAAACACAGGAAGATGTTGGATGCTTTCGATTTGCTGCCGAGTATGCAGGCTGATCTGAAGACCCTGAAAGAACTTTGCAGTGACAACGCAAAACTTTCAGATTCCCAGTCAGAAATACTGGCACGTGTCATCAACCTGGAGCAAACTCTCGCCAACTGCGCAATTGGACCTGAACCATCACCACCAAAGACCGCTGATTCTCATCCCACCTATGCTGGTGTTCTCAAGTCGCCTTGCAGCACATCTGCAACATGTCGACCTGCCGCTTCACGGACTGTCGACCGAGAAACCTACCACTCATTCTCAGGCTCCAGTTTTAAGAAACCTGGCCCTTCTTCAAGGCCAGCTTCAACTGATAAGTTTTCAGCTCATGCAGCAGTCGATCGTGGTCACAATGCATCTGCTTCTGGCTGCTCTCGCCTGAGCTCCAAACCTCCACGCTTTTTTCAATCTCATGGTGATCTGAAGGCAAGTTCGGTTGTTCTGGGCGACTCCCTCGTCAAGTATCTGCACACTCGCTTCGCCGGAAATAAGACCAGGGTCATCTCTTCTCCTGGTGCCAAATCATCTGATGTGATCCACCTGCTGAGTGTAAGGCCAATTCTTAACACATCGGTTAAGAAAATAGTGATTCAGGTTGGCAGAAACGATCTGGATCAATCTGTGCCACTGCCGACCCTTCTTCGAAACATCGAAGAGATTTTCAATGTTTGCCGTGCCCAAGCGCCTGACGCCGAACTGCTCTTCTCCGCCGTGATTCGCAAAGCTGGTTTCCCGTTACAAAGATTGTTCTCCATAAACAGTCAAATTAGAAATCTCTGCTTTGCTGATGGAGTTCGATTTTTCGACTTCAACCATGGATTCGCTCGTTCATTTCATGCCGTCGACGAATCCCACCTGAGCCGAATTGGAACCACCAAGCTCGCTCAGCTGATCGTTGTGCAGCTGGACAAGCCCAGCCTGAAGCCAAAGCGTCGAGGCAGCTATGGATGTCAATCTCAGTCACCGATCGATGAACATGCCTTATGAAGCCACCAGAACATCAATGCAGGTTTTATTCAGTTATTTTTAACTCACCCTGTGCTCTGTATATTAATGTCTCAGACCTTGTCCATGAAATTTGCATCCAGTCTACGAGTACACATTCTTTGCTTTTTTCACTTTTCAACCTGCATTTTGTCCTCGTTGAGATTATTCCGGTTCTTTCGTGTTTACATGATACTCAGCTCACTCCAACAACTGATTGCCCAAACATTGCCAACTCTTTTGTGTTTGGATATTGCCTCAAAACTACCTGCACATGACAATGACCATCCCCTCTGTTGCGGCGCATGCTTACCTGAGTCAAACAATTCAACACCTGCCGTATGTACTCGGCTCTATCCATCATTCTACGCTGAGTTTGCGACAGACCAACATTCCAAATTTGCGGAAGCATCCATTCTACCTAAACAACAGCAACATAAGGCCACGTTTTCTCTCAGCCACCTTGTTGGTCAGAATGCAACACCAGCAGATGCTCAAAAGGAAGGTACTCCAGAACGAAAAGCGATTGCAGCACACTGTTCGCTTTTGTCATTTGCCAAAGATGCATGTGACCGCACTCTCAACCTCAATCTCTTGAATATTAATGTCCAATCATTGAATTCAATCTTCAAGAAAACCAACTTGCTTGACGTGATGTTGACTGAGAATGCCGACGTCACTTGCATCACTGAGAGTTGGATGTCAGCAAATGTGGCTACCTCTGAGGTACTTCCTTCTGAGTTTTGCCTCTACAGGATGGACAGACAGCCAACTGAGGCAGCCGCTCCTGCCAGAGGAGGCGGAGTGGTCATTGCAATCAAGAAATCCATTTGCAGCGCCCCTTTGCCTCTCAATCTTGATTTTTCCTTTGGGGGCGTTATTGAATCTGTTTGGTGCCAAATTAAACTTTCTGGGCAAACTTTGATTATTGGCTGTACCTACATGTCGCCTTCTGCTGGGGTTGACGCGGTGCTGGAATTTAGAAACTGTCTAATGAAGATCTGTAACTTGAATCTGCAAAATGGCAAACTTGATGGAAAAGCCAGCCGCAACAAAGTCATCCTTGCAGGCGATTTCAATCTCCCTGGCATTGACTGGAAAAACACTTCGAATCTCAGGTCTTCTGAAATTGAATCTGAATTCTTGAATCTGACATATTTTGCCGGATTGCAACAGCTGGTTCATGAGCCCACCCGTTTCACCAGAAACGGCACTTCCAATACGCTTGACCTATTTTTTATCAGTTTTGAAGCAGAAAATAGCAATGTAAGGATTATTCCGGGGGTTGCTGATCACATGGCTGTTTTCCTTTCCCTCTCGCTTTCTCTCCCCTCTGCAAATACAGATAAATTCAAGCGTGTAAAATTAACGCGACAGTATGATTTGGCAGAATGGGACTTGCTCAGATCTTCCTTAGACAGTGCATTTCCCATTTTTTGAATATTCATTATCTTGCTGGGTGCAATGAGTTGTGGGGTTATCTCTATAAAGTACTTTTGGCACTTCTTGATAACATACCAACGCGCAAGAAAACTGTTGACGTGAGATTTCCCTGGATGAGTCGGGAATTAAAAAAGTCCTTTACACTGAAACGTCGAAGGTTCAAAGCGGATGTTCAAAGCGGCATGTCATTTCCCTACACAGAACAACTGGGAAAGTTACTCAAATGCAAGAGATTATGCAATTCGTTTAAATAATACTCTGTTTGCCAAATTTATTGAGATTGCTGTAAATACGCCATATGCACACTCTTTCTGGGACCACATGAGGCAGAAGAGGAAAGGCATCTCGGCAATTCCTGTCCTCGCCAAAACGGACGGATCGTTAGTTACAGATAATGTTGAAAAGGCCAATTTATTTGTTACCTCTTTTCAAACTAACTTCACAAGTTCACAGCCAACATACCACACCTCGCCATCAGCGTCATCTTCTCGCCTTTCTGGGGCGGTAACACATGTCCACGCGCCGATTATTCCAGAAACAGACACTGATCTGTCCACCTTCTCCCCTGAAAATATCTCATTTCACTTTAGTTCTTCTGAAATCTCCAGGACCATATCCTCAATGTGCAGCAAAAAGGGCCCGGGTTTTGACAAAATTCCTGTCCCCCTTATCAAGAATCTAAATGCTACGCTTTCGAACTTTTTGGAAATTCTTTTTGGAAAAATATACGATTCTGGAATATTCCCGGACCACTGGAAAGAAATCAATATCTGTCCGGTCCCAAAAAAGGGCAATCTTAATGATGTTAAAAATTTCAGACCAATCTCTCTCATTTCTGCTGTACCGAAAATATTCGAGAAAATGTTGCACAACTTAATCAGTGATTTCTGCGAGCATAACAAGATTATCCACCCCAATCAGCATGGATTCAGGAAGGGAAAATCATGCGAAACACAGCTCTCTGAATTGGTGTTTGATGTTGCGTCAAAATTTGAATCCAGAACTCCTACTCATGCCATATTTATTGACCTGGCGAAAGCTTTCGACAGTGTTGACCACGAACTTCTTCTTGTAAAACTTCAGAGGCTCTCGTTCCCGGCCACGTTGCTGAAACTTGTTCAGTCTTATCTATCGTCACGACATGCCAACGTTATTGTCGATCGTACATCTTCCTCTGCCGTCCTCAATCTTGCCTCAGGTGTCCCCCAGGGGAGTGCGCTAGGCCCCCTTCTTTTTATTCTGTTTGTTAATGATCTTTTCAATGTTCTTTGTTGTAGCATAAGGCTTCATGCATATGCTATTGTTCCATACGCACAAGTGTCGAGGTTGGTAGTGATGTTACTAGCTTACAATGTAACTTAGGCTCGGTGTATCAATGTACGCAGAAACTCGTTCATGGATATTAACGTATCAAAATGTGCGTTTTTTCTGTCCCAAATGTCAAGGCCCCGAATTCTGATGCCAGAATTTTTCAATACAAGATAAATGAAGAAATTGTGCCACCAGTACATGATTTCAAATATCTAGGAGTCAAGCTTCATGAGCATTTAGACTGGACGAAACAAGTCAACTTCTCCATTAACAAAGCCAGATCCGCTCTGGGATTTTTACGCAGGAACCTTTCACACGGAAACACCAAATCGAAGCTTTTGGCATACAAGGCTACTGTCTTACCTCATCTTGAGTATGCTTCTGTTGTATGGGACCCTTTTCTTGCTTCTCATGCTGATGCAGTTGAAAAAGTACAACGATGTGCAGCCAGGTTCATTACCGGAAACTATGACCGCACAGCTAGTGTGACATCTATGTTAAATAACCTTGGTCTTACTCCTCTCAGAACTCGTAGGAGTGAGAAAAGACTTGCATTCCTTGTTAAAATCTTAAAAGGTAAAACCTTAATTCAGATCCCTCAGATTTTTTCTGAAAACTTTCAAAACAGAAGAGCCATTCACGATTTTCAGTTTCGTATACCACTGATAAAATGTAATGTATATCTAAATTCTTTTTTCCCGAGAACTCTTAAAGATTGGAATTCCTTGCCGAAAGATTCCCCATTACTTCGCGCAATCACTCGTGTACGGCGTCACTGACACCTCGTCTTTCTTGTTGCCATCACTGATACCATCTGCAAGTCTTTGTGTGAAAGAACATTGTCATTTATTCATTGCTTTTTTTCGCACTCCTGCCATGCTCTTTATTGTTTTTTCTCTCTCTCTCTAATTGCTCTGACTGTCTACATGTATTTTTTTTTTGCTGTCTGTAAATATCAACTTTTGACATATTTGCACTTATAGTTCAGCAAATAAAAGGAAATAAATAAAAAATAAATAAATAAATAAATAATAAAAAACCTAACCTACTACCTAACCTAAACCTAACCTAACCTAACCTAACATAACCTAACCTAACCTAACCTAACCTAACCTACTAACCAACCTAACCAACCTAAACTAACCTAACTATTCTAACATGGTAACGACTTAACCTAAAACTAACTCACGACCAAAACGAACCTACCTAACTTAACTTTTCCTATCCAAAGCACCTATAATTAACCTATCTCAACCGACTACCCACCCTCCAGAGAAATAAGGCACACCCTGTGCCGTATGCTGGTGCCAAAGGGGGGACACTATTGCACGGCTAAGGGTACTGCTGTTTTCTTAAAAATGGTTCCCTGTTGCCGTGCAATTGTGTCCCCCCCGTATAAATGACTTAACCCGAAGTTTTTTTTTTTTTTGCAACTTTTTTTGAAGCCAGCACATGAATACAGTAAAGGTACAGTATATGATTATGGATATTTTTGTGGTTGAATCGAATAAAGTTTCATTGGCGATTTCTTGAAAATGAGGCATTTCCATTTCAACAGAATTGTTATCGGATTTCATCTATTACTCGTACTTGGAATAAATTACATGCACTTGACTGTAAATGTTGGTGTTTTCTCGACGGTTATGGCGCCTGCGTACGTAAGGAGTCAAATTAATGAATTCAATTCAATTTGGTATCTTTTGTTCGCTTAATTTTTTCCCGGATGTGTAAAATGGTAAGAACAAACTTTACTACTCAAGCATTCAGCGACAAATGACAGGACAAGGATTCAATCATCATTTAAACTGGATTGTTCATCCTCATTTATAAACAAAAAGAAAAAGAAAAAACAACTGTCAACAAAAAGCAGTCAAACAGTCAATCAACAGGCCCCAAAGTGATGTGCCCTTCTTATAGAAACAGTACACCCATTATTTCACACGAGGGGAACTGGCCGGAATACATCTAATTTTCAGCAGGATTATTTCAAAAAATTTACGCAATTAGTATTTTAGAGTTTTAGCAATGACATCAGAAATAAAATTAGCACCGGAGCCCTTTCTGTTGCAGAGATTTCTTACTGCACTCTCTGTTTCAATATTACTGCAAACAATTTAATCTTTCAGGTTGGAAAAAAGTGCTGTCAACTTATGGACATACCTACTGCTCGAACAACTTCATCTGTGAGACATGAGTGAGACTTGAGCACATTTAGCGGATATCGATGATCTGGTGTATTTTACGGCGTTTTAGCTAGATGAGTGGTTCCAGCTTGGGCATTAACGTTGAAAAAGTTTTGCCACAGAGGTAACGTGTTGTGAAAATCTCACAGTACCTGGTAGAAGAACCTCCCGAGCATGCAGAATCTTCAGTGTCTCATAGTTCGAGAAAAGTGGGGGAGAGATTATTGAACCGGAAGCAAAATTCATCCCATTCCAGACGGTCAAAACGCAAAGAACTAGTGGATGTTTTAAATATTGTGGAGCTTGGTTCCTGAAGATTTAAGAGAAAATGAAACCGATACTTCAGCAAGTATAACGAAATAAATCTTCAAATTTAATTGATCGTAAATTTTACCAGATTTCTTAAACAGGCTTTGGCGTTTTAAGCTTCATTCTGTGTGCGGTCTAGTCTATCCAACTTTTTAATTTTCGAGATTTACGACCAGTCGTCAGAGTACTGCGGCCATATTTGCCCGAAGGAAAAAACTGTCTAATACTTCCGAAATTGGAAACTTTCTTTAATTAACGAACTTAAGTAAAGCATTAAACGCATGCAGGCTTGTTGAAAAAATCGTACTCGTGGAATATTTTGATTAAAATGATGATCTGGGGATGGGCCTATAACGTTTTTGGATTTTCCACTTATGGCAAACTGTGTTACGTAGTGTCTGTAATTTTTGTTCCAAATGTGTTTTTGGCCAACTCTAAGAATGAACTGAATGGTGTTGGATAAAATTAACCGATTTTCACATAGACCGCCATTCTTTCTTGGAATTGATGGCCTCTCGTTGACAAAATAGGAAAAAAGACCATCAGTCTTGGGTAGGGCCAGAGCTGGATCACAGTTAACATTTTTGTATGCCTGAACAGAAATTGCGGTTAGCAGACGACGACTCAGATGGCATCTTATGATAAGCAGTTTGTCAAACAGGAGTTTTGTCTTCTTAACATCTTCCTTCCTTTTTTTTTTTTTTTTTTTTTTTTTTTTTTTTTTTTCCCGTCG
>JASGXE010018101.1:0-10395 GCA_030068105.1 Sinentomon sp. SZTP_YWyxl
ATTTCAAAACGCTTGAAAAAAATGATTTGGCAAGGATGCGTGCGCATTAGTTTTGTGTTGGTATCTCCTCGGTAGTTAAATACGAGCCCAACACATCATTGAAATCTTTGCTTCTGGGAGAGTTTATTCGGTATGCTTCCGTAGAAATAATTTGACCGACCAACCTCATGTACAGTTCGCTGGCACAATGCTGTAATGCGTTCAAACGCGCGGAGTTCAGCGACGAAGATCGTGAATTCCGTTTCGATCAGCGAAATTTGTGAAATGGATTTATTTTTCCACGCTGCTCTGAAATGTGCTCTCCAACTGGGCTTTTTCGCGTGAGCTTTCAATTTAATACAAAACGGCAACAAGTGCAATTGCACGGTTGAGCAACACATCTTTAATATCACAAGCTGCGAAAAATGCTATTGTGAAAAACAAATCAAAAGTTTTTAACTTTTCACATTATCTATTGATATGGACACCGAGCGTCACCAGGGAGTCAAAAGACGAAAATGCTTTTTGGATGGATGATTGTGGCCGACGGTCAAGTTTTGGTTGCTTTGTTTTGTCCGGCATCAGAGACAATGTGGTTGCACCGAATGCTGATCTAGACGCGGGCAAGATCAGTTGAACACGATGTGCTGGCGGAATGACGTCTCGTCTTCATCATGAGTTTCTGTGTTTCAGAATTGCAAGACACTTGCGGCACAAATGCGGCCGATAAACTCCTCTTGATTTCTCCTCTGCCAATTTGCCATTCAATTTAGCGCAAAGCTGTGCGCATTCGGCAGCTGAGTCGTAACCTACCTGCTTACGCTCGCGGTATTGCTACATGAAGTTAACAAGAAATTACATTTGCCAGATACCTACAGTCCCCAAAAACTCGTTAACTGGGTTTCCCAGCTGTCAGACAACATTTTAAGGTATCCTCTAAGGTGTCAGGCATCCTATAGGGTGTCATTTTAAGGAATCCTTTAAGGATCCTTAAAACTCGTTAATTGGGTTTCCCAGCTGTCAGACAACATTTTAAGTATCCTTTTAAGGTATCCTCTTAAGGTATCATTTTAGGGTATCATTTAAGGTATTCTTTTGCAACCAACCAATATGATGCAAACTCCTTTTGATTTCTTCACTTTGTTCACTTAAGCCTGGAGACTTAAGCCTGGAGACATTCTGTTATACCGCGTCCGACAGGGCGTCCAAAGAGCAAGAACCATGAAGTAACTGACTTTGATGAGGTGACCAAACGCCACGTTATTATGAATGTGGCCTTCTTTCTGCCAGACGTCCAGCCAAAAGGAAAGCCACCTTTACGATTGGTTTGCCTGCAGAATCGACCTACGTTTTCCGATGTCACCGCTGAGCGAATTTAGCCGGCATGACCGAGTGGTTAAGGCTTTATGCTGCTGATACGGAGGTTGCATGAACGGTGGGTTCGAATCTTGCCGCGACAATAATTCTGGAAAAATCATTTGAAAAGGACCGAAGCACTTTTTACACCATCAGCGGATGACACCACGCAGTTGGTTGATACCACGCATTATGTGTTGACACCATGCGGTTGGTTGACACCAGGCGGTTGGTTGACACCAGGCGGTTGGTTGACACCAGGAGGCGGTTGGTTGACACCGCAGGCGGTTGGTTGACACCATGCGGTTGGTTGACACCAGGCCGAGACGGAAGTGAGGTTGGGTTTGGTTATAGGATAGTTTGGTTTGGCTAAAGATATCGTAATCGTGGTTTCAAATTGGAACCGATTGGAATTTAGTAATTTGCCACCACTGACGGACTGCAGGCACTCAGCAATCATTGTTATGCTTTCCGGAGAGTATCTTTTTTTCAGCGATCATGATTGTGGGGCAACCCCATCGGGCTTCCAAAGGACAGAGCCCTGGGAGGTTGTGGAACGGAGGCCTCCAAAAGCCAGCGCCTTTTCAGCGGTATGAAGTATAGCCAGCTATTTCAGTGTCTGGATGTTCAAGGAATTCATCTGCCAGCTTTTATGATCAAGTTTTTACAAGACCCATGGGGATTGTATATGGATGAGAGCGTCCAGGTTAGGCCAGCAGGCGACACCGCTTCAAATATGAGTTGCACAATATCTGTATACCCTGAATGTGAGCATCATGCATGAATTATGTTCCCGCCTGAATACAATGAAGATGATGCTAATAATAACAACATTTAAATTTCGCTTAAAGGGTTTATAATTACATCTGAGAGAGGCTCGGTTCGGCTCGGTTCGGCTCGGTGGTTAGCCGTACATGTTCGACAAAGGAAAAACGTCCAAAATTGTTTCGTATTGTGAGCTCCAAGCCATTCGCATTTCAGTTTTTTTCTTTTCATTTAATTTCACGCCGATCAAAATTTTCGTGAAGCGCCTGCGCCCGAACTTGGCCTGGCCTGAAGAAATGAGCAGATACAGTGGAGAAAGTGGAAGTTTTAACATGAACCTATCACATGTTCTGCTGAGTGCTGCTGGTGGTTTTTTTTTCTCCAGACTGCCATGAGAGATGAGGAATAGCCTGAACGTGCTTGCAACAACAGGTGGAGAATGGCAGAATGACACATGTAACCAAGACGTTGGATATTGTTGAACCATGTTTCTCTTCGAAAATCAGCATGTATTTTGCGTTTGCAGTAATGTTTGTTCCACTGTGCGCACAGAAGCAGTGGCCAGCGATGGCGTGGCAGGTCTTAAACAAGATATTCGAAGACAAATTATATTGCGTGGCTCAAAGTGACTTGGCTACCAACTTTGAAAGGTCGTAAGCGTAAATGAATAACATTCCAGGCGCTATTGTTTACACAATGTTTAATTTTTTGCTGAGGGCCCAGCCAATGTCCGAGAGCCTCATCTCAGTGTTTTGGTGCCTCGCTCAGTCAATGCATTCTCCTTTGTCTTTGCCGCCACGCCGATGCACCTTCGCAGGAGCGAGGCCATGTCATCCTGAAACCCAAGATGGAGTGGCTCCATCCCACAGAATTCAAAGCCAGACACCTAAAGGAACAGCGAAATTAAAATGGGTTTTTAAATATTCATTATGAGAATATTTTTTGCTTTGTGGATGGGGTTAAGAACACTGCCGTGGGGAACACCTCGGATGAATGGACGGACAATGCGTTGGAAATTTGGCGTGCGGAGCGTTTGATGTGGTGGATTTGAACAGAGCAAGGCGAGACTTTGGCTCGAAGAATGGGCGTTGAGTTCCTTGACAGGTGGTTAGGTGGCTCAGGAATCAAGAGTGGGAGGTTCGGAAGGACCCGCCAGCTCCCCAGGCTATTAATGAAGAAAACGTTTTGAGGATTAATGTCTTTCTTAAGACAAGCCTGACAGCCGCTCGGCTGCCGTGTTAGTTAATATTTCGGACGTCACTCACTTCAGTGGCTGGAAGAGCGGTGTCCTTTTCAAAAACGAAGCACTTCAAGAGTGGATTACACCTCTTTTTTCACTCATCAGACGCGTTATGCATGAAGGCTTCCCGTACAGTGTGGCCAGTAAAAATCGCTGGCCAGCTTGATGGCCCAAAAAGCTTTCAATGCCATTCAACATTGAAGCAATAATGCGATACAGTTTTACAATGTTGTCAACAAAGCAGCAAATGAGATAAGAAAATAAGAGAATTGCTGAAACAAGAGACAAGGGAAACAGAAGAGTCAAATAGGAGAAGCTACGACTATATTAGGAAACGGGCGATATGATGCCTCGTTCGGTCAGTCATCGGCCAAAGGAATATGACGGGTGATAATTCCACTCCCCGAGGACGTGAGGAAAGATTTAAAGCAGAAGCATGGATCTTCAAGGCTGTTGCCGAAGAAGGTCAAGAATCAGGCTCAAAGCTAACCTGCGTACTTGCGGCAGACCTCAAGTCACGAAGGGAACCGAATTAAGGAAGGCTTTCCTTGCGGGAACCAGGATAGATATAAAAGTTATGAAAATAATCATGGATCTGCAAATATTCGAGTACATCCCTAAAGGTCGAAAAATATCGGCGGTTATCTTTCGGTGCTCCCTGTCTTGATGAGGAGAGTGCTGCGGTAACTTTTCGATTATTTTTCCTGCCACGAAAGCGTCAATTATTAAAACACAAAAAAGGGTTTCTTTGCAAAATAGGAAGAACACAATGCCAAGCAGCAAAGAAATATTATTCAATTTTTATAGTACGCTTTCTTTCTCTCTCTCTGCTTTCTTTGACGCCTCTAAATGCTTCTGGGGACTCTTACAGCACGCAGCGCTAGGCAATGGCTTCGTTTCTTTACGTCTCCAGAAAATAATTTACTTCCCCGGCTTTTTCCCGTTCTTTTCTCGGCATGCAAGCAAATTAAAAACTTTCCCTTTTTCATTTTGTGGTTCGATAAGTCGGGTTTCCCGGATGGTGACAGTGAAAAATTTGGATGAATTTCACATTGGGAACATTGAATGCATAATGCATATCTGCAAGTGGCGCCTGAAATGATGAGAGTGAATAAAATCTGAAAGCGTTGTTCCCAGTTTAGTTTTTGCGTTGTTTATCGAGTAAAAATTTCCTTGGAATTTTCCGCTCTCCAGGTTCCATAACAGGCCAATCTCCCAGAATAATAATCGCTCATCAACTGACCTCGAGCTAGGGGCATAAATTTGAACATTGAATTTCGACAACTCGAAGACCTGGAAATGTTCACCAGAGGGGAAGGGTGTTCACTGCCATGGAAGGGTCCGCATTGGGCAGAATACTTTGGGTGGCAGTGCGATGAGGATGATGATACTGGATTGGGAAGCATTTGGAAGTTGGAAAATAAGTTGACATGGTGGGGTGATCGAGTGAAATTGGCAAGACGGTGAAGTGATGCATGGTCGTTGGAGAGAAGCGAATGAGTTGGTGTGATAGTGAGATGAGGATGATATCTTTCATTGGGCAGAATACTTTGGAAGTTGGAAAATAAGTTGAAATGGTGGGGTGATCGAGTGAAATTGACAAGACGGTGAAGTGATGCATTGTCGTTGGAGAGAAGCGAATGACTTAGTGTGGTAGTACGATGAGGATGATCTTTCATTGTGCAGAATGCTTTGGAAGTAGGAAAATAAGTTGACAATGTGGGGTGATCGAGTGAAATTTACGAGACGGTGACAGTGATGCATGGACGTTGGAGAGAAGCGAATGAGTTGGTGTGATAGTGAGATGAGGATGATGATCTTTCATTGGACAGAATTCTTTGGAAGTTGGAAAATAAGTTGACATGGTGGGGTGATCGAGTGAAATTGACAAGACGGTGACAGTGATTCGTGGACGTTGAAGAGAAGCGAATGAGTTAGTGTGGTAGTGATAAGGCTGATGAACTCACATTGGACAGAATGCTTGGAAGAGGGCAAATAAGGTAGGTTGATATGGCGGGGATGAGCTAATGACATTGGTGAACTGCTAATAATGCCTGGAGTTGGAAAAAAGTAAGAATTGGTGTGTTTGTGCGATGAGGATAATGATCCAACATGGAGAGAATATGCTTGGAATCAATGATGGCAGTACCTAATGTTTGTGAAATTGACGACAGAGTGACAATGATGTTTGGGATTTGGAGAAAAGGCAAGGAATTGGCGCAATGGTAACTAATGGTGATGATGATGATGGTGAGACCCTGCATTAGACTCAATGCTCTGAAAGTTGGAGAAAAGCCACTATGGACTTTTCTGCTGGTGTGCTGAAAATGAAATTGATGATGCAGCAGCGAGAACATTCATCAAGGATTGGACACTTGGTTTGGACACACTGGATTGGGACAGCTATGGTGGTCGAATAAAGTTGAAGAAGCAGAGTGAATTTTACGCTGTACAGTTGAAAAAAAGGAACAGACTTCTAGAAAGGTCGACAAGACTAGTTCCAAACTTTAAAACCGCAATTTCCACGAGATTGCATCACCACAAGTTCAAGGCAATGCTGCCGAATCCCAGATACGGCCAGTTTCCACAATAGAATTGCTGCGCGGGGAATGACGTCGAAGGCCTTTACAAATTCATGTTCCTGAAGCGGACCTTGGCAATGACCAAACAAATGCTAAACGTCTCTATCATACGCGATCGTGGAGCAATCGCGATTCCGTGTTAGAAGACGTCTTTGAGTAAAATCCAACAACCAAAAAAACCTGTCAAATCCGAATTTCTCCCATCGAACGACGACAAAAAACGTGCATTTTTGTTTCTTGGCAAATGGTTTTAGGCTCGAAAAGCGAAAAATTGATGGAAATGAAAATTGAAAATTCACACAGGTTTGGCCGTCAATGTGCCTTTGACAGACGGGCATGAAAACGCGCTCGTGACATGCCTGTCACACGTCACAGATTTCGGGACACATTGCATGCATCGAATCCAGCATCGGATTTTTTCGTTATTGCGCTGTGACATGAAGTAATATGTGCAGGGTCTTTCAAGTGTCCCGAGGGAAAACAACGGCGGATAGTTTTGTGATAAAACGGCAACCCGTGCGGGGACCAATCTGGAAATTCAACAAACTTCTCTAATTCTAAGAAAATGGAGCCTTTTGCACCAAAAGAGTTGCGCGCGCTTCCAAAACAATAACAACAAAACTACATCGCACTATTTCGAGCAGAACCCCGTTTTGCCATGGGATTGTCGCGGGCATTTTGACAGACCTGGTAGATAGGCTGAAAGCAAACCGACCAGGTTTCGTCACAAGCGCTTTGCTTTCTTTCGTAATTGTTCGTTTTTTCCTGTTGTTACATGGGCCCAAGCCAGGGTTAAGGTCATCGTCACCCTTCGTTTGGCTCGGCACACTGTAAATTACTGCTTCTGCTCTGCAGATCTGGGTTTTCCTTATATTTCCACGGAAAGGTGGACAGGGAGCTCCAAAATACATGCTATTTGCATGAAAAATCTGTTGGGCAACTTATTCCTGCGATCCAAGTTTCTCTCGAATCTTGCACATTGGATGTCAACCTTGTAGTACATAGAATGAAGTTCAAGGTGTTTACTGAGTGTTTCGTGTATTTTGCAGTTTTCTTCACCAAGGGGGATTTTTGCAAGTCGTCCCTCCTTGTGCAAGCCATTGAGACTGGAATTCCCTCCCAGCTGAGATAACTGAACCTCCGATTCCGCAGTGATGCATGCTTGTTCTTCAACGCAGGCCCTCAGCACTTTTGACACTTTCACGGTCCTTTGGGACGCCGGATCCTGTTTTCTATCCCTATACTGTGGCATCCGTTTTCTGATTCCGTGCTGCTTATTTAATAATTGGCAACGTTTCTGATTTTTACATTTTTGCCATGCGCATTTGAGAGTTAAACTATTTCATCGAGTAAAAAAGTGTCAGCCTTTTATGGAGGCGGACGAGGCGTTTTTGAATGCGCTATTAGATATCAAGTAACATAAGTATTTTGCAGACATGTTTTTTGCATTTTTTGTTTTTATGCGGCAAACTCATTGCCATTTATCTTATAATTGACGTCTTATTTGGTGCAACTGTCTAATATGTCATGACAAAGTCACATCTATCGGCGGAGAGATGTGGTCCTGATTTTACCCGCAATTGCGGGTAAAATGCAAAATCAGATGGAGAAATACATGGCAGCGCTTTTACCCGCAACTTTACCCAGACCAGATCTCTCCGATGTATGTCATGCAATTATCATGATATCGCCCACATTTATGATAAAGTCATGACAAAAACATGGGGCCAAAACCTCATGCATTTATCATGCTTTTCATATGACAACATCATGACTTGTTTCGTAAGATGAGCGCACAAATGTCAAATATGGGGTTGAAATAAACCTACTTCGTAGCCTGATATAATTTAATTGATGAGAGCATTTCAAGGTCGATAAGAATGCTACAACCTCAGTCTGCCGTGTCTCAGGTACGGATTTCTGGCTTGCGTACGAGGATATTGGGCCCTATCGGGTTCTTGTATTTGAGGACCTCGTAGGTATTTGAGGACCCTTTCGGGAAAAGACACGACCCACGAAGAAAAAGACAAATGTATAATTGGGTCCGCAACAAGTCATTTTGCCGCCGCAACAGACGTGGAATTTGTGATTGCAGCATGAGAGCCAAAGTAAATGGATTTATCCGGCGGAACAGACGGTTACTTGCGACTTTCCTTTCAAGCCTTTCGTTTTTTTGTTGCGGGAACATTTTGCAAACAAGTCCGACTGAGAAAGAGAGCTGGCGTGCTGGTTTGACTTGACACAGACGACGGGTGCTAACCATATCTCAGAAAATCACTTTTGATGGCGAATTACAATTTGCACAACGGCGTCTCACGAAATGTCAGCCGGTTAAAGCACGATTCTCACGTCCTTTTTTTAAAGACGTGGAACTTGCCAAACCCGCACAGGGGTGTCCAAAAACTTGACGACGACGCGTTGCGAATGGAAATGCCATAAATGGCATAAATGATGCAGGTTCAGAAAATTAACGAAAGAATTGTTATCTTAAGCTTCTTCAACTCCGCAAAAAATACACTATTCTTGGGTGAGGAAGCGTGCTAGCGGCGCGAGATAATGACCATCAGAAGAACGCTCGCGCGGATAAGAATTTGCAAACCCCTGTAAGATAGCAGCCACACCGGTATTACCGAAATACCGGCCAATTTGTCGGCCAGCGCGACAAAATCCCGAACGACAGAATCACAGCCTGCTCTTGCCCGAAATACGCTATTGTTGGTCGGGCTTATTGTTGGTCGAACAAAGCCGCGTGTTAGCGGTTTCCATTGTTAAAGACAAACTGCAACAATTTGTCTGTGATTTATCGTTCATTGAGATGCTGACTGACTGTAAACCATTGTTGTGGGCACTTTCTTCTGCGGCAATTGGACGTGCCAAAATGCGGCTCTCTTCAAAAATCGGTAATTGTTTTTTTTTTCACTCTCTTTCCTTTTTTCTTTCTTTCAACCTGACATTGCGCAAAGACAACACTGCCGTAGCGGAGCGTACCGCTCTTCAAACACAAAACCCGCGGTATGTATCTCAATCCTCGTGGGACGGTTACAGCACCGTTCAAGAAGACCCAATTAACACACCAGCGGTCTTTGAACCGATATTCGGAAATTCATATTTCGCCTAATTTTAGGAGAGCTTGTCGGTTCCAATGAGCGTGAAAAAGCGTCCCCGCCTTTCTTTGTCGAGCGCTAATTTTCCGTCTTTTTCAGTGCGTTTTTGAAGTTTTTGGAGACATTTTTGGAGTTTGGAGCCCTTTCAGCGTGCTATGATTCCAGTTCGACTATTTTTTCTGTTGGCAACTCTACACCCTAAATTGCAGAGTAGCGTTTCATTCACATCGATCTATGAAACGGTATGGAGGAGTTTGCGTGCATGAAGAAAGTTTAAAAAAGAATATGTAAAATGCATTACGCTGAAACCATTCGTTATATCCTTTTCACAATGATTGGCAAATATGGAGGACATGCAGGGATTCCAAATTTGAATGCAACTGCTTGTCGGATCGCCACGGCAACGATGTATGTGCCAAATGCAGTCGCACAGAAGCAGATCATAATACGACATGATCCAAAATAGCAACAACTTCTAGATAGTAATTCTAAATTGACAAAACTAAAAATTTGTAGGCACAATGCAAAACGATTGAGTTTCAAGTGTGCCAAATTTCAGCACCTCGCTCTGCTGGATGTATCTCTGTCAGGGAGAAAACGTTTTGAACCACCTTCGTAAGAACGGCGAAAGTTGTTGGTGTCATTTTTGATTTTGCATGACTTGAAAAGTTGGTGTGGCAGGGAGATTGCGGGCAATGATCTCATGGAAAAGAGGTCATGTTCAAAGGTTTTGGAAAGAATGAACTGAAATTAGGATAAGAGTGAGAGTGTGGCCTGCCAATCTTGCTGTTGCAAAATCTCTCTGAACGTTTACTTGTCAGTGGACTCGCTAGTGGTGGCCCCCAAAAACAGCAGCATTGGTTTGGTCCTTACCAACTGTCAAATGAATCTACAAGTTAATGTAGTTCCTGGAATATCCGACCATGAGGCCGTGAAAATGACATGGCCGGACAATCTGTTGCTGAAACAAACCCCAAAGAAGGTGGCCACTTTTTATGCACTTTATAGCCAGGCAAATTGGCCATTCATTGTGGATTATGCTTCTGAAATTTTCCTTGGCTTTAAACAGAAGGTTTCTGACCTCTCTCTGGACGATGCTTGGTCACTGCTCAAAACGTTATTATTGACTTGTCTAAAATTTTCCCCATCAAAAAAATGAGGGAGAAAAACAATCTTCCTTGGGTCAATCATTCATTAAAAAAACTTTTGAGGCAGAGGCGGGTCGCAAATTCCCGTTGGCGTAAAACGGATCAATCAGAGAACTTTCCCGTTACTCAGAGATCAGAGCCCTCTCCACCAGGGTAAACTGCGATCTTCAGAGCAAATTTCTCTCTTCCGCCATTGCATCAAATGCTTCTCGTCCTTTTTG
>JASGXE010018148.1:0-12730 GCA_030068105.1 Sinentomon sp. SZTP_YWyxl
GGCGAGATCGAGTTTAATTGTTTCTAGCCCTATCCAATTATGCTATGAATCATTAGTTCAGTCTTGCGAAAAGCAATTTGATATCAATCAGGGCCTAGTATGCATTGCTGGCGGCAAGCGAAAACAAACTCATTAGGAATTGCACAGTGATAAAGAAGTGGTGATTTTGTGTCATGGAATTGATTTTTCTTCTTAGTCACGGCTCGTAGTTTGTTAAGGTGTGTACAATCGTGCACACCAATGTTTAATTCTTGTTCACTTTCCCATGACTTCATATAAATTCAAAACAAAAATCGCCATCATACGTACCCAACAAAAGAATAAAATATTTGTTATTGTATTAACAAAAGTTTTGTTTTACAAAGCATGTTCGTATTGTGTAAACTCTAAAGGTCGAAGATATCAACGAAAAAAGGTGTAAATTCTGCAGGTCAGAATACTTCTCATCAAATCACGCAAATTGAAGAAATGCATATTTGCTCAGGAAATCCACGGTTGAGTGATATAAGGGGTTATTTAAAAAAGTGGATGACATATATTGCAACAATTTTGTTTGCCAAAACAATGCAATAGCATTGCAATGCAAAGTGCAGTTTTTATGCAATTGTTTCGCAATCGCTAGCTGTATTCGGGGCGAATAAAACGCGCCTGCGCGTGCATACGTAGAAAGTTGGTTGTGATGCCATCCCATCCACAGAACGGAATGGAGCTTGCAATGTTTCTGCAACACCTAAATTGTGCTGGACAATGAAATGACTAGTAGGTGCGTTCAAAATAAACTGGATCGATAATACCCTTATCTTACAATGATATATCATGCCTTCTGAAGACGGATTAGGGGACTGGGATAGAACGGACTGATGCAGAAGTGGTCTGAGGCAGAAGTGGAGTGAGGTAGAATTGGACAAAGGAGGGAGTTTGGGAGGGAGTTTTTGCATGGAGGTGGTAGCTTACACCAGTCCTAACCCAACCTGAACTTGCCTAACCCGGAGAAAGGAGGAGACTCCTGCCTCAGGCGTATGATTGGGTGATATATCAATAAATATTTTTCTTGGGAGTCCGACAGTGTTCTCGCGGTTTTATCTCCATAAGCTCTAGGCATGCAGAAACCAAAGATTGTAGGAAAATACCTAATATTTACAATTTATGGAAGTTTTCACAGTGCAATGGAGTCTTTTTTTGAGTGTAATGCTGACTAATGTTGTCAACTTTCACCGGGTTATCCTTCGTATCGCCTCGTCTTATGCTGTTACCCTGTAGCGAATTCAATAGCTGGACCTCACAGCCCTTGTGCTAATGTTCCTCAGAAAACAAAATCCATGATACTATCAGTTGCTATCGTTACGCAAATCGCAATCTATTGGTGGATCATCTGAAGTAACGTATTCCGAAAAACGGTGCTGACACATGAAACGCATGCTTGTTGACAGCATTGGATACGAGACTTAATTACGAACTCGAGTTTAATGGATGTTTCTAAATTTCTTTTTTCCGTCCGTAGTCGACAAAGTGATTTAATCCAATGCTGATCGACCTGGAACTGTTGCTGTTCGTCCCACTCCGAACGACCGAACTCTTGTGAAATGTTTTTTTTTTGTAATTTTCAACAGTAAAAGAATTTCTGCGACAGTGGTGCACTTCACAGTTTGCTTCGGTAAAGCGGAAATCTGAATTAAGCCAACAATTTGACAGAGATTTGAACACCGAACCACGGAACAAATCACCGAACCCAAAATGCAAGAACACTTCAGGGCATGGTTAAGTACCTGAAAACGAGAGCCAACCATGAAGTTCCGGGAATGTTCCGAATTATCCAATAATTTGCTGTCGGTTGATTCATATACCAAGGGTCTCCATGAATATGCACAGTTTTTTAGATATATGCTCTTTTCAATTTTTTTAAAATATAAAAGCATGAAATCATGACTTTATATAATAGCAAAAGCTAAGAGAAATTCTACTCCCAAGATGATCACAAAGCATATTAAAAAGTTTAACACTGTACTACTTACTTTATGCTGAAACACAACCTGATCATTTATTGCATCTCCGATCCTAACTTCCTTGTTACGGTAAAATTCATTCACTTAACCTTTTAAAACTTGTGCGTCTGTACTTTCCGTTTTGTCTGACAGCTTCTCGGAAGATAGGAAAATTACGTGGAACAAAAACCGGGTAACCTCTGTTTCTAGATGTTTTTGAGGTCGGCCATTTTGTCAATGCCAGCAGGTGTGATGAACCACATCTGAAAAAACTGGAACCACTTTCCAATTCTAGCGCATAAAAGGCGAACGTTTTAGAAACTCGTGACTTCTCACCTTCATTGAGAAAGGAAGACAAGATTGCATTCTGTTTAATTTCGTGCCGCAATTATCCCTGATTGGCTGACGTTGTTCTTGTGTAATTGAAATTGCATGGGAAGTAGCACGGTGGTGCTCAATCAGTAAAGAAATCCGTGGATGAATTCGCCTTTTGAGTAACTCGCCACTTGCATTTGGGTAATTAGACCATCCATGAGGGAACTTCATGGAATATGGTGACAAAATGATGATTTGTATAAAATAGAAAAAGTAATTTCTCCGATATCGGAGTGGGAACATTTTGCTCAGTTCTCACTATATAGTGTCGTGGTAGAGCCGACATATATGTACCCGACGAAACCAACTGAAAATTGCAATATCATGAAAATGTTCAAATTCTGACGACATTTCCATGACATTTGCGATATTAGAGTTGACAACCTACGCTGGACCGGTGTCATCTTCCTACAATACTTGAACAACAACCTGTCTTCAGAAGACAGTGGCATTGCAGTGAGCTGCGTTAGAGCAGTTATTGGGAAACTTTATGGTCTGGCACACTGGCAAATTTGGCAAAAAACTCATGAAAATATATCCATTCAAAAGTTTCAACGTCTACATATGTAAAGATACAATGCCTTTATTAGAAACGCAATGGGTGCAAAGATAATCTTGGGATTTCGCCGTGAGAGAGCAGCCTTTCGCTATTCAATACATAGGAAGTAGAGGACCCATCCAGAGCTGCAAATCAGTTTACCCCCATCGAACAGAATAAACTTCACAAAGCACAAGGCGCAGAATCTCAAATTAAAATATGGTTCATATAGAAGCTGCCTTTTCAATTCCCATCGCACCTAGTCGAAATTTCGTCACGCCTATTCGAAATTCTTGCAGTCAGTTTATACACTTTAAGGTAACTTTCGGTTCAATCGATACATACAATGAGCTTTGCATTCCGGGAAATAGTTTTGTTTTCAGTTCTTACAGTTATATGGAAAACGAAATGCCATTTTCTGAAGGCCATAAAATTTGAAACAGGTCCGAATCGACGATGGGTCGGATAAATGATCCACCAACGCCCTGCCTCGAACACGCGTTCTCTTCTCTTAATCCTAAAATGCGCGAAAATTGATTTTAATTATAATTGCGTAGGCTAGACTTGCATCAGCATGACAGAATGTTTCTGTGCTTTAAAGTTTCACACAATTTATCGTACAGAACCTGGCTGAGTAATTTGGACACCACTTGCTTATTGAGGGAGTAATTGCATCATAAGTAGGGGGGTTAATCAAAATGTTCCGTGAATGTTCTGACTGTGCGAAAAAGTGGGCTGTTTCAGAAACAAAACTTGCTGTATGCAAGTATGTTCCGCTAATATTTTCTTAAAGTTGTGCCGAACATATGTCAGTCGCCAGGTGTCAGCGGTCGAGATCAGGTGCCTTGCTTCACATACGGCCTGCGAGGCGTATTTTTCGCCGTCTGCCAATTGTTCATTTCTGCAAACAGGAGTTCCGGCATTTCTTAAACTGTGTGCATCATATCAAATCGGTCACAATGCCAAAAGCTGCAAAACAAACTTAAAATCGGGCATCTCGTCATCTGTGTGCTCCTTCCTGCCAATATGTACGCAACCACTGTCCTGAAGGCAGCGGCATGCAGCATTGTGCTTTTTCACTCAGTTCGCAATGGCACCACTTTTTTGCGCTGGATGGAATCCGGATATCAACGCGCTCTTTTGGTCCTGTGAGGAGTGCAATAAAATCATAAAAGACACGGTCCTCTGAGTTGATACAATCGCACGAATTAGTGCCAGTGTTGATGACGTTGAAAAAGACATTGCCAATATCAAAGCTTCCATTCTGGCTAAAGAAAACCTCAATTCCAGCAGCACTGTGAACTTGAGTCAAAGGGTTGATTTATCTTGGTTGTCAGTCTGTCAGCTTTATTCAGCCTCAACTGAAAGCTAACTCAGATTCGAGCTGCAGTGCAGTGTTGAAATCATTTGCCTCTGCCTCCAAGTGCTCTGCGCCACATCTCGAAAAGCCCATCCATCAAATTTTTCATTCTGCTGATCGTTCTGCCTCATATCATGACGCTAATACCGTGTTTACAGCTGTATTTTTAATGATCATTAAAAGGAAGCTCATTAATCGAAACGGTCGATTAATGATCATTTATTTTGACCCGTTTACATTTGCATTTTCGCCAACCATCATTCAAAAAGACTGCGGATTGCGCTTGCTTTTCCCTTTGAAAATTTCGTTGCGAAACAGCAGCAGTGAAATATATGAGCGTTCTTTAAGAACAGAATTATAAGCTTGGGGGTATAGCTCAGTGGTAGAGCATTCGACTGCAGACCAAGAGGACCCGGGTTCAATACGCAGTCGCTCCACAAAATTTTCAGATTCCATAAAAATGTTGTTTCATTTTTGGTGGGTATTCGAAGCTGTTACGTCTTTTTCTTTTCTGGAATATGGTTTCCTTCAATGGCCAGCAGCATTCTTTGTCGAATTAGCGCTACTGTACGTTCAAAAGTGCTCAAGCGACCGCAAAACCACGAAACGTTTTGAACGTCATTAAAAATAAATTATGTTCGGAACATAATTAAAATAAATGATCTTCCTGATGACGTTCCCTAATTTTGGGCGTTCACATCTAAAATTAATGACAAAAACTGAAAATTAAATTATGTTCGGGAACGTCATTAATCGAAAAAATTGGAAAAAAGCGTTTCACGTTCTCACTGCGCTGTGTCTGGAGGAAGCAGGCAGACCCGTACCCGATTCGAAGCCACAAAATTGCAATTATAATGAAAGTGTTCAAATTCTGACGAGATTTCCATCACATTTGCCAACTTACGCTGGAAAGGCATTGCAGGGAACCGCGTGGCAGAAGTTATTGGGACAACTTTATGGTCTGGCACACGGACAAATTTGGCTAATACTCATGAAAAAATATAAATTCTAAATTTTCAAAGTCTACAGATGTCGAGATACAATTTCGTTATTGGAAGGTAATTGGTTGCAAAGATCAGCGTCGTGTTTTGCTGTGAGAGAGCAGCATTTCGGCATCAATACAAAGGAACTGACGGACCCAACCATCCAGCGATAAATTTCCCACCATCTAATAGAATATACATCATAAAACACAAGGTGTAGAATAACATATTGAAATTTGATTCATGTAGAAACTATGTTATCATTTCTCATAACACATATTCGAAATTTCATTACACCTAGTTCAAATTCTTGGCTTACATTTTACAAACTTTAAGCTCCATGGATACTTCCAATGAGCTTTGCATTCCGGGACATTGTGTTGTTGGCAGTTCTGACAGCTTTATGGAAAAACGAAATGTCATTTTTCTGAAGGGCCGAAAATTTTAAACAGGTCCGAATCGACCGAAGGGTCGGCAAAATGATCCACGAACGCCCTGCCTCGAACACACCTTCTCTTTTCCAAATCCTAAAAAGCGTGAAAATTGACTCTTTCTTATATCTGCATCAGCATGACAATTTTTGTGCTTTCAAGTTTCGCACAGACTATTGTACAGAACCTGGCTGAGTAATTTGGACACCATTTGCTTAATGAGGGAATAATCATCGCATCATAAGTAGTTGGGTTAATCAAAAAGTTCTGGAAATGTTCTGACTGTACGAAAAGTAGGCTGTTTCAGAAATAAAACTTCCTGTATGCAATTATGTTCACCTGATGTTTTCTTAAAGTTTTGCATAATATATGTCAGTCGCCAGCTCTCAGAAGTGGAGATCAGATGCATTGCTTCACATACGGCATGCGAAACGTATTTTTCGCCGTCTACCAATTGTTCATTTCTGCAAACAGGGGATTCAGGCATTTCTTGAACTGTGTGCATCATATGAAATCGGTCACCATGCCAAAAGCTGCAAAACAAACTTCAAATCAGGCATCTCATCTCCTTCCAATATTGACCCAACCACTGTCCTGAAGGCGGCGGAATGCAGCATTGTGCTTTTTCACTGAATGGTGCCATTTTCATTGCGCTGGATTGAATCCCGATATCACCGCGATCTTTTGGGCCTGTGAGGTTCAACAAAGACAAGTGCCCGAAATTTAAGTTTTCTTCTATCTATGCTACAATGAGTGGATTTGATAAACTTCTCTTGGATTTAGAATCCAACACTAAAAGAAATTTTAAAACAAATAGAAAGACAGGCTATAAAATGGTTTTTGTCGAGTTTCGCCATGTTCTTAACTCCGGAACTGAAGTACTCGTATTTCAATGTGAACAATGTTTTGAGGCATGAGGCTCTTCCAGACATGGCAAACTGATGATAAATGAACACTTATCTTGCAAAGTCTGCCCAAACCATTCTTTGCAGATCCAACTAATCCATGCAGAATCCTAAAATCAGGTTTGTGAGGCTGAAAGTTGTTCCGACAAACTCTGTGTTCCAACAGTATTCGACATTGACGTTTTGGCGGAGTTGAGTTCGTCGGTCTACCTATGCATCAGGATCCATTGTTGCATGTTGAGTGCCAAGATGGAGATATTGTGCCGGTATCCAGTGTTTTACCCAATAACTGGAGTTAAGAACATGGCGAAACTCGACAAAAACCATTTTTATAGCCTGTCTTTATATTTGTTTTAAAATTTCTTTAAGTTTTGCATTCGAAATCCGAGAGAAGTTTATCAAATCCACTCATTAAAGCATAGATAGAAGAAAACTTAGATTTTGGGCACTCATCTTTGTTGATCTTTGTTGAATGGCACCCGAACGGGGACCAAATAAAAGTTTTTTCAATCTCGTATTTTAATTCTTGTAACATCATGAAACTTCTCTTGGATTTTTACTCGGAAATTTTCCGAGAACAGCTTTTCAATAGCGTATAGAAACATTAAATGCATTTCAAATGAAAAAAGAAGGTCGATTAAAATTTCCGACAAGCAACAAAGCAGAAATATTTACAAATCCTCCGAGGATCACGAGTCCCGTATTCGATCCACAACAAAACAGCTGCACCACATTGTACTTATCTTAGGCAAGTGGACGTTTTGATGAGCTTCCAAATCCATGCAGGCCATTCATCATTTACACGTCAAGACAGGCTTGTGGGTGATGATAGCTGAGCTCCCTGCCTGAGTCGCCCATTGCTCGTCCAAGCATGGTGAAATGGTGTTCCCAATTATTGAAAGAATGTCTGGCTTGTTGCTGATGTCCAGAGTAAATGGTAAATGTGCCCAATGACCAGACATTCTTATGTAGAAACTATGTTATCACTTCTCATAACACCTATTCGAAATTTCAGTTCACCTAGCTGAAATCCTTGCCTTAGTTTACAAACTTTAAGCTCTATCCATACATAAAATGAGCTTTGCATTCCGGGATAAAGTTTTGTTTTCAGTTGTGGCAGTTTTATGGAAAAACAAATACCATTTTCCGAAAGGCCCAAAATTTTAAACAGGTCTGTATCGACTGAAGGATCTGAAAAATCATCCATAAACACCCTGACTCGAACACATGTTCGCTTCCCCAAATCCTAAAACGCGCGTAATTTTGATTTTTTTAATATAATTGCTTAGGCTAGCCTTGCATCAGCATGACAGAATGGTTTTGCGCTTTCAAGTTTCACATAATCTATTGTACAGGACCTGGCTGGGTAATTTGGACAACATTTGCTTAATGAGGGATAATCGCATCGTAAGTGTAGGAGGGTAATTCAAAAAGTTCTGGGAATGTACTCACTGCACAAAACAGAACTGTTTTTCAGAAACCAAACTTAGTGTGTACAAATATCTTCCCGTGATATCTTATTTGAGTAGTGCCGGATATATGTACTGACCCTTCTCTGAATTTTCTTTCTCCATGTGACCTACATCCGTTATATTTCAGCAATGGAAAATTAAAAGTCCGAAAATGGAGTTCTCTTTACACTTTCTCAAAACACGATATACCTACAAGTGAAATACCAAATTGGATCTTTGCTGATTGTTTACGGGGATTTTGTCCAATGAGAATATTGGTTCATAAATGACTGAAAAGCTTCATTACAGAATTGGAGAAGATTGATGGCGGCCAACAGTACGGCAATTTTATCACTCTTCATTCAAGGTGCAACATTTGCACCCGTTCATGCATAGATATGTTATATCTATGCATGAACGGGTGCAAATGTTGCACCAGCGATGGCCACAGACCGGCGATTGGGAATGAAACAACATCGATGGGTTTCTCACACGGATCAATAGAGACAATTTTATCATTATTTCGCCCAAATTTCAAACAGAGGTAACGATAAAGATGACTAGTAAAGCCCGTCATCCTTCCGGCTGACCAATGCAAAGCAAAGCATGAAGCCCAGGATGTTCCCACAGTCGATGTCCGCGACAGCCTTTTTCCGCCTCTGATGCAAAAACAAAGCATGAAGTTCAGCATGGTCGACATTGTGAAGTTCTCGGCCAGTTGAAGTTACGCAGTCCTGCGCTGCGCACTTCTCTTGCGATGCTTCTGTTGACATGCGAACTCCTGATTTTCAAAAATTTTTGGAGGATCCGATATTGTCAAAACGCTCCATGTTTTGGGTTCTCCGTCCCCTGAACCCCTTACCGGGGCACTGCCCCTGGACCCCCGCTGGGAGCTCTCGCACCTCTCCCCTCGAACCCTCCGGCCTCAAAACTCCAGGTGCCCCTCCCCCTTGGCGAAAGGCTTGATCCGACACTGTTTTCTTGTATTAAAATTTATGAAAGATTTGAAATGTTATGATGCCGTTTCGAGATCTCGAGTTGAAAACACCTTTTCAGTCTCAAGCTCCATAGCATACGACTCTAAAACCTATGCAAGGGGGTATGACACGCAACCTCGCTGGGGATGTCGACTCAATCCAGAAGCGAATTTCAAAATTCCTAACAAATCGCAAGAGTTTCGAGCAATCAGGTGCGTCGAAAATAAAAACCATGATTTGCGATATCTCAAGCTTATATTACCTAACCTTACCTAACTTAACCTTACCTTCCCTCTGCCAGGTGTCAACGTTTGTGTGTGTGGTGTCACACTATTGGTCCTGGTGTCAAAAACGTCTTCTGTATTTTTCAAATGATTTTTCAAAAAATGACTTTCACAGGATTCGAACGAAAGCACTCCTGTGTCCTCGGCATTCGAAAATTGCGTCAGTATTTTTCAAATGATTTTTAAAAAAATGACTTTCACAGGATTCGAACCAAAGCACTCCTGTGTCCTCGGCATTCGAAAATTGCGTCGTTAAAACTGCAGTGGAATGTGATTGGTCGAAATTTTGGCAATTTGTTGGAATTTATAAATAAGCAATCCGGACATTGGAGGCCACGGCGGCCATCAGTGCACAAAATCCCAAGTTGGGTCCAAATCCCTGAAGAGAAATTCGTCACAAAAAGGCTCATGGGGTGATAAAGAAGGGGAAAAGAGCACCGTTCGTGAAAGAAAATTTCTGAGAAAAAACGCGTAACTTAAAACGTTTCGGAGAAAGAGTAGGAGTTTCGGCGAAAGAGTAGGAAACAACTCGACAGGCAAAAAACAATTACCGACTAACTTGACGAACAGAGCACACAGCTCACGCAGAAAAAAGATTACAAACGAATAAAATTAAAATTAAACTTGGCGAATCGGAGAAGCCTCGTTAGGTCAGTGGCAGATTTCGCGTCCCCGTCGAAACCAACGTGGGGACTTCACATAAATTAAACTGACGATTTTTGAGGCGTTTAATGGTGCTGAAGAGGGCGCAAAACACGAAATTTTTGAACGTCACAAAAATGAATTAAGTTGGGAATATTTTTCAACACAAATCTTCCCAATGTGTTTCCAAAAATGACCACAATTTTATGCGTTTGCATCACAGCAGCCTGTTCATGTGACATCAAATTTTGCCACCATATTTTTAGAACTCTTTCGACAGATTAGCGAAACGCGCGTTTGCATAGCCCGAAGAGCGACATTTCGCGCGGAAATGCTGCCGATCCTCCCTCGAGTTTCCACGGGGCGAGCGCCACTGAACCATCTATGGGTGAACGGACCCCTCTAACTTGATTTTCCAGAGTTGCGCTCGGGAAATGAATGAGTCACATTCACCGGTTGCTGTGAAAAGACAAATGATGTGTCAGATGGCCACAGATTTCGATTATTTTGGTGTCTAAAGATGGGTCAGAAATTGGTGCACAACTTTGCAGCAGGTCGACTGCATGTTGCAACGGAAAAGTTTGTGCTTCAGTCCATTTTGCGAACTTATGGGAGGAATTTTTGAGTGTCTCGGAAACGGGCTATTGAAAAATCGGAAACGTTTTCGAAATTACAAAAGGAAAATGTTGAAATTTCTTCATGAAATGATAATCTGCATTCTATTGGCTTTCTTCCGACACCAAAATTATCCGCATCCGTCAAGAACTTACCAAATTCGAACAGTTTTTAATAAACGCGACGTTCACGATTAGTAGATTTTGCAGCGGTTTGCAAGAGGTACTTTGGATGATGCAGACTGGGGAGTTCTCTCCTGTGCTTCCACGTTGTTGACAGGAGAGAATTCCGGCGGCCGTATTCCCCATTGCAACTCACCCTCAAGTTCAACCCACTTGCAATACGCTTGTAACAGGTTGAAACGTTTAAAGCGTTTACACATTAGTCAATTCAATGCATAGAGCTGTCTTGGGAAAATTTAATTTCTATGCAAAACGCTTAAATTCCTTTTCCATTGTTGCAAAATATGCATCCTCTGTTGGCGGCCACGAATCTCTCCTCTCTTTGTCCTAAATCTCCCCCCTGCCTCCACATGCTTTTTAAATGGGATGTCCATCTTTATTACACCCACCTGACAGGAGAGAATTAATTAGTGCGGATGTTGGCCCCTCTCTAAAAGGGCGGTACTATATCTTGGCAGATATCGATCTAAAACTTGGGCGAATAAAACTTATTGCAAGGTGTTTCGCCGAAAACATTTGGCTGATTTTCTGGGAAGATGTTCACGAAAAGGTATTTACCGTGCTCAGCCCGATCTGCAATACACATGCTTTTTTCAATCACTTCTAGAGATATTGTGGGTATGTTTCGTTTGGTATTTCTTTCAGATCGCTTTTGCCATCCTGGCATTGCCCAGCAGACGTTTTCAATTATCCACGAACAGCATATCTGAGTGTTTTGTGGATCAATAAATAAGTGAGAACGGGCACGTCTCAGCTGCTCCCAGAACAATTGCGCTTCGTTTTACGGAAAATAACTAACAGAAAAAACGCCACATGAAAAAACCCGCTTGAAAAACACTCTTATAAATAGTAAAGTCGGTTTTTGATATGTGAGAAAATAGCTGGTAAAAACGGATGGTGGAAACATGAACCCTTTTCACGCACTTTCTGACTTACTCTCGTATCCTTGCTAACGCAATATTTTAGTAATTAAGTGACTCCGCGAAATGTGACCGATATTGCTTTGCGCAGATTTACTGGCGAGTGGCGTATCTCGCGGTGAATAAACAACTTCCCAATAATAGGGCCCTCTTTGGTATGAAAGTACAAAACTGAAATGTGTTTACATGAAGCTAATCGAGAAAGGTAAAATGTTAAGTTCCATCAGTGCTATTCAGTAATAGTTCTTCATAACTTAATCACATTCACGCACGCACGAGAATCAATGTCACCTGGATACGGAACTCCTCACAAACAAAGTTCCTCCTGCTAATTGAATGGTAAACGATTGAACATGTACTCAATTGATATCTTGTCAACTGATGGAACGTTACGCGCGATTATGCAATAATCGAATGCTCCGACAACACGAGGAACCGACGCAATTTCAAATCAACTGCACAGAGATTTTTCAATTACACCCTAGCAGCAGAGAGCGTGGCCGCCACGTTCCATTTAGGTGGCAAGAACCGTGGCAGCAACGTCCCTTGGCCACGTGGAATTACCGTGATATGGCCGTCTCCAAATAACGTTGCCAGCACCATGGCACCCACGTGGCCACCACAGAGGATTTTCCGTGATGCCACTGAAAAAATCACCGTCGACGAGGAATCGAACCAGGCACCTCGTGACTGTGAGACTGATGCTCTATCTACTGAGCCATCCTGTTTTCGACAAAAGCAGTCCTTTATTTCTGGCTTATAACATGCAAGACGGTGGCATTTCGGTGGCATTACGTGGCATTTCAGATCACGTCCTGCGACCATCGCCGGCTTAAGAGGCGATGGTCGCAGGACGTGATCTTCGCAGTTCTTCTTTTACAATTATTGTAAGAAGAACTGCGAAACGGTGGCATTTCGGTGGCATTACGTGGCATTTCGTGGCATTTCAGATCACGTCATATCTATCGCTTCTGTAAAAAGAAGAACTGCGAGACGTCCTGGGCCGCATGGGATATTGCCATATAGCATTTTTCTTTTTGGTGGCAATTCGGGTCCCAGACACGTCTGTGCCACCGAAAAATGTC
>JASGXE010018181.1:0-13732 GCA_030068105.1 Sinentomon sp. SZTP_YWyxl
CACACTATAGGAAATAGGAGTTGCGTTTGGATACACTCTAAACACGAAGTTCAGTCAGGAACACTATGTTTCGACATGAGCTTAGATAGGAGGTGTTCTTTTCGGAACATTTATGGAACACCCATAACCTGGCGTGAAAACAGACGTTCCGCGCATCCGAGGACCCGCAATCAAAATTCTGTTTGCGTGAATTTCAGCTATGAGATTTCCCGACGTTTTCTTTTTGGTCAATGTTTGCTTTTCCAAGTTATTTTCGGGAAATTAATTCGACGCACAAAACCCTTCTCTTGTTTGCTATCACCATCAGTTCACCGTCCACGTTGCTCTGTTATTTTCGTTTTCAGACAAGCAGCACCTCAGCTCACAGTGGATCTGCTGTGAACTCACTGCCAACAACGACCCGATCAAGATGCAGCCAACCTCGTGATTTCAACAATAACTCCTGTGATTTGAACTTTGGCGGTGACGGACTCGCGCCAGGTGTGCCTGTCACCTGTCACAGCCAATCTCCTGTGCCTTATCTCAACCACCGAGGTGGTGATATTAGGCCACGGACTGAAATTATCGGGACCAATACTCAAGCGCGGATTTGTGCGCCAAATCTCACCCCTTCAGGCAGTGATAAACCTGACCCTTCTCAGGACATTGACATAATGTCATCCGTTGCGGTCAACGGCGACACCACAACGAATAGGAACTTCACCTTGACCCTAACTCGACCTTCCGACGACGAGCGCTGGAATTGTGGGGAATCCTTCATGGCCAGTCCGGATGGCACTGATCTGAGGACAAGCAGCCCTAATAATCTAAGCCTGACAGACTTCGACTCCGCCCTTGGTGGAAGTGCATCACCGGTGACAAACGGAAAAGGAAATGGAAGGTATGATGTTTTGGCATTTTTATTGTTTCTGTCGGACACTAGTGGGACTTTATTCCTCCTCCAGGCTATCGGCCGCTTTACCCTCGTCCAACGTGATTCTAATACTTACAAGTGCCGTAACTCTCATTGCCCATCCCCGCCCACCGAGCGCCAATTTTCGCTCTTTTCCTTTCTGTGCGGAAGCGTCGAGGCCGGTTTTCCTGGATCTGGTTGATTTATGCGTCGCTGTGCATCGGCAACGAAAAGTTTAATATCGCTGGAACCAAATGATGGATTTTGATGAAACCTTTTGTGTTGGAAAGCTAAAAATTAGAGCTTTTCAGGATGGTAAAATTATCCCGAACCTTTCACATGCAAAACCTCACAGTCCTGCGGGGAAAAAATGTTCAAATTTTGATAAGATAAAATTTTGCGTTCTTGCTGAATACTTTCAATGATTGCGCGATTTTTTCCGTTATAACATGGTTTTCACCTGCGGAAGAGTTGTAGAGGAAGCCCTCAGCTATCCACAGACACCAAAATCATTGCATTTGAACACCATTTGGCTCTTTTACAAAATGAGAACGCGACGCGGAAGCATTCATTTTGTTTTCTGCACAAAAGTAAGCGGGGATGAGGCCGCGTTTCCCTTGGAGGCCGCGATTTTTCCCGTGGTAATTTCGACCTATGGAAGAGTTATAGAGGAAGGTTTCAGCTTTCCAAAAATACCAAAATCATTGAAGTGGAACATAATTTGACCATTTGATGGAGAAGAAACACGACATGGAAGCATTTCGACGCAACCAAAAATAACGCTTCCATGTCGCGTTTCCTCATCTTAAAATGGTCAAATGATATTCATATTCAATGATTTTGGAATTTTTGGAAAGCTGAAAGCTTCCTCTACAACTCTTCCGCAGGTGGTAACCATGTTACAACGGAAAAAATCGCGCAATCTATGAAAATGTGAGGCAGGAACCCGGAATTTTATCACATCTTAACTTGGAAACTTTTGCATCTCAAATGGTTTGAGCGTTTTACCAGCGAAAAATTCGGGGCTGTTATACACGTCCAAAATCGCACATTTTTCTGCTTTCCAGCACAACAAGTTCTGTCAAAATCCGTGAATCGGTTCAGGAGATATTCAACCCGCGACCGCCGTAAAGTCGCAATGTTTTTTACTTGTCGCAGTAGGCCACCGAGCGACAATCGCGCCTCTTGCGGACAAATAAAAACTGACGACACCCAAAGCGCCGAATTACGCCACTTATTGAGTATTAAAATCACGTTGCCCTCGTCCTTTCAGGTTGGTGCCTGGACCCACAGCCTTGTATAGATCTATCAATCGCTCTGCCAGGACCGATTGAAAGCCTCTTGCACACAAACATTGGTGTTCCGCGACAAAGTCGTATTTTTGAGAGAAAAAGAGAACGGACAAAAATATTTGACGGCTTCTTCGATGAATGGAATATTGCGCTTTAAAATCGTTTCATAAAATCTGCATAAATGCAAAACTTTGCAAATTTAGGGCATTTTAGGCCCCCAGGCCGACATAACTGCGTGTCTGGAGCAACCAACATCTACCTACAGGTAGGATGCAGCAGGGTGCAAGAAAAGTCATGCGCCCATTGTGGGCAGATGCGTTATCGGTGGTGTGGAGGTTTTTTGAGCTTGAGCAGTCACTGCACTGATCATTTGTCATTTTGACTTGTGTCAGGGCACATTCGTTTCATTTCTGGAATCCATGGTTTGGCGGGAGCGCATTTTTGTCTTTTGGACTCCTGATCTGAAAATTATGAACTTTGTGGTCCTCTGCTGAAGAGAGGGTTGCCCGGGTTGGTTGGAATATAGTTTTCAGTAAAAAAAGAGAAATAATGTTTCCCATGTTTTGAGGACGACGAGTTTGTGATTTTGCAACACACTGAAGACATCGTTGTTGCACCTTCAACACACCAGACACCTGCAACACACCAAAGACACCTGCAGGCTTCAACACACCAAAGACACCTGCAGGCTTCAACACACCAAAGACACCTGCAGGCTTCAACACACCAAAGACACCTGCAATACACGAAAGCCACCTCCACAGTCATATGCTTGAAAAACTTGGAAGATTCATTTTGCAATACGAAAGATGAAAAATGAAAACAGGAACCATGCACTGGACAGAAGGCTTTTTCGTCCATCGCTAAGAAACACCCACCTGGGTTAGGTACACCTTTGTGCACGGCGTTGACGTTCTTATTGGTGAAATTATTGGAAGGCTTCGAATTTTGGAGAAATGCCATTTCCTTCTCATCCCCGAATAAGTGATTTGACATGTTCTGGTTGATTCACAAATCGCCTCAACCGCGCTTCAAAAAAGGCCATATGGTTAACTGTGGATTCGGACGAATATCAAAAAATGCCAGTTTCTGCTGTGGCTTTATATGTGGCACATCCGCGTTCAATTTCATCAAAACTTCAAAAGTTCAAAATTCTCACATAATTTTGAAATTTCAGCCTCTATTCTGCTGACTGAAACCAAATTTTTAGAACTCCATTTTCAGACGTGTCTCAACCGAATGAAGTAGGGGTGTTCAAGATGTTCATGGTAGCTTCCATGGAAGCCAACAATGGAAGCCACAAAGGGCCAGAAAAGGAGCCCGGCAGGTGCAGAGCTGAAGACTGGGGCTTTGTATGCGGTTCATTTGCACGAGTGCTATACTGTGCAGGTTGAGTGCACAGAAGAGTCTATACCAAATGTCTTTCGAACATCGGAGATTTTTTGATGATGTTGCAAAAACAGGGGCTTCCAATTGCAACAGAGGGCTTGAACTTCGCGCCTTACACGAGTGTCATTCATGATGTTCTGCGCATCCTGCCATTGATTTTTATGGCGCCTGAGAAAGAATGAATTGCAAGTGCACGAAGAATTTTGGAAAGAATAAAAAAAACTTGGAGAAATTAACGCAAAAAGAAATTCATGGGAATCGTTGTCTTCATTTGTCTTTCGACGCGCGAGAACCAAAAAATATTTTTGTGCATTTTTGACCAGGATAAACATGCCCAATAATGGAGTTTCTTGCTGAAAAAAGTAAGAAAAGCGATTTAGGGCCTATATGCGAATTGGGGCCAATATGAGTGTGTGAAATGCTCTCCAAGGTCAATCTTTTGTGCCGAAGTAAACATTGGAAAGGAAAACTCTCCGCATCTGCACACTTCATTTGCAAATTTTCTGCTCAACTAATCGTTTCTCCATTGCATTCTTTTGTCTTGACTCGAAGAGCAAAACAAAATTTAAATTTTGCAAATGCGAATCGACCTGGTTATTTGCGCACGAAATCTCGAATTCTGATTTTATTGTTTTGATTATGGTGGTTTGTTTTTGTTTTCGTTTTCTTCGTTAATTTCATGAAATAGGCCTAATTGTGCACACACCCAGCTCCGGCACGTTGATCTTTTCATGATTATATAGTAGTTGTAACCGCGGTTGGAAAACCATCGCATTGGTGTGGCAATTGCCCATTGCGACCGCTATGCAGCCATCAGTATGATTTCTGCATCGGAGAAAACATTCTGGGGAAAATTTTGTCTGCCTGATCCATGCCAATGATGTGCCATCAGATCCACTTTGCATAAGATTTGTTGAATGATTGCAGGAATTTAAACAAAACTTTCCGAAATCCCCCCGCAAAACACCCGGAAGAAATTTTCGCAAGAAACCATCAGCTAGGCTGCAAAAGAGACGCAAATGCAACTCAGCATATACCTTTTAATTCAAGACTAAATTATTATTTTTAATTAAAAGACTAGGACTTAAATTAATTAATTTAGAATCAGGCTCACAGTCATAGGCAGATACCAAGAAGAAGGTTGGCAACAAACAATCGATGGACACCAACCCATATATGGACAGTGAGGGTGGGGGTCAGGTCAGGTTTGGTTCGCAAAAAAAAAAACGAAAAAAACCAAAGGCAAAACGCAAATAACGCCCCGGAAGTTATTCACAAATGTTGCTGCGCTGATTGTGAAGTTTTACCAAATTTTCGGCATCGAGCAACCTTCTCCGATGAACGAGGGGCGTTCAATATATTTCAGGCTTTGCATAGAAATTTTTATATCGTGGCGTTTTCCTCTCATGATATCAAAATTTGGTTTAAAGATGCTGGCTTGAATTTCAGATTAATCCGATACAAAGTATTCATGTTATCGCTGTTTGAAATGAATAGACCCGAATTGGCCAAAATGAACATTTTGCTCAAATGACGGAGCCTTTTTTCAGAGAACACAAAATTCAATAATCTGGCTCACTGGGCCTAAGTTCCGACTGCAGAAGTGCATTAATGATGATTCTGTCATCTTCATTAAAGCACTTCTGCAGTCGGAACTTAGGCCCAGTGAGCCAGATTATTGAATTTTGTGTTCTCTGAAAAAAAGGCTCCGTCATTTGAGCAAAATGTTCATTTTGGCCAATTCGGGTCTAGGCCCTATTCATTTCAAACAGCGATAACATGAATACTTTGTATCGGATTAATCTGAAATTCAAGCCAGCATCTTTAAACCAAATTTTGATATCATGAGAGGAAAACGCCACGATATAAAAATTTCTATGCAAAACCTGAAATATATTGAAGGCCCCTCGTATATTGAAGACGATCACGTTCAAGGTGCCCTGAAAATCACTAGCCAGGATCATCATGAGATTTCTGCACGCAAAACAACAACTGGCAGATTTTGATATTGGCTTTGTCTTGTCGATTTTCTGCATTCTTGCCCACAAATTGAAAATGGCTTCTCACTCTTGTTTTATGGTAAAACGGCCTTCTCTTCTTGTCTTCGTTTCTTATGTCTTGAAACGTTTTGTGGTGAATTCACGGAAAGACTCTTCAAAACCAAGCCCAACGTGATTTTAATACTCAATAAGTGGCGTGCATAATTTTTTTTCCAATCCACTTCCGCGGACAGCAGCATCGCAACAGCCAATCACGTCGTCTCAATTTGTGACGTCATCAATTTTCGCATTTTTGCCTTGCCACCGCTTTTTGCCATTTGGCGTGTTTGCCACCGCTTCGCAACTCTTTCTAGGGTCGCAATAGGGTCAGGTGAGGTCAGGTTAGGTTAGGTTAGGTCAGGTTAGGTTTGGTTAAGTTTGGTTTTGAAAATTGGATGTTGAAATTGGCTGGAATTCCCAACAGCCAATCAGAGACGCGCATGCGGAAGTGGATTGGGAAAAAAATGTGCAAGTGGCGTAATTCGGCGTTTTGGGTGTCGCCAGTTTTTATTTGTCCGCAAGAGGCGCGAATGTCGCTCGGTGGCCCACTGCGACAAGTAAAATACATTGCGACTATACGGCGGTCGCGGGTGGTCACCCACGGAATGTTGAATTTCTCTTGAACCGATTCACGGATTTTGACAGAATTTTTTGTGCTGGAAAGCAGAAAAATGTGCGATTTTAGACGTGTACGTCGAAAACAGCCCCGAATTTTTCGCTGGTATAATGCTTTATTATTTTGAACTACAAAAGTGTCCAAGTTAAGATGTGATGAAATTCCGGGTTCCTGCCTCACATTTTCAAAGATTGTGCGATTTTTTCCGCTGTAACATGGTTTTGACCTGTGGAAGAGTTGTAGAGGAAGCTCTCAGCTTTCCAAAAATACCAAAATCATTGAACTGGAACATCATTTGACCACTTTAAGAAGAAGAAACGCGACATGGAAGCATTGTTTTTTTGTTGCGTCGAAAACAAAAAATTCTTCCATGTCGTGTTTCTTCCCCAGAAAATGGTCAAATGATGTTCCAATTCAATGATTTTGGTATTTTTGGAAAGCTGAAAGCTTCCTCTATAACTCTTCCACAGGTGGAAACCATGTTACCACGGGAAAAATCGTCGCCTCCAAGGGAGACGCGGCCTCATCCCCGCTTATTTTTGTGCCCAGAAAACAAAATGAATGCTTCCGCGTCGCGTTCTCTGTTAAAAGAAGAGTCAAATGGTGTTCAAATTCAATGATTTTGGTGTCTGTGGATAGCTAAAGGCTTCCTCTACAACTCTTCCGCAGGACAAAACCATATAACGGAAAAAATCGCGCAATCATTGAAAGTATTCAGCAAGAACGCAACATTTTATCTTATCAAAATTTGAACATATTTTTCCCTACATGACTTTCAAGTTTTGCTCGTGAAAAGTTCGGGATAATTTTAGAGTCCTGAAACGGCCTGATTTTCAGCTTTCCAACACAAAAGGTTTCATCAAAATCAGTCATTTGGTTCCAGAGAAATTTAACTTTTCGTTGCCGATGTACAGCGACGCACAAATCAACCAGAGCCAGGAAACCGGCCTCTTGACGCGACGGCAGAGAAAGGAAAAGAGCGAAAATTGGCGCTCGGTGGGCGGGGATGGGCAATGAGAGTTGCGGCACTTGTAATCACGTTGCCAAGCCCTTGGAGGTTTGGTGTTGAGAAGGCTGAATGAAGGTTGGAAAAAGACTGAGCTGAGTGGGTGGACTTTCTTGCAAGTCACTTTCAAAATTGCGAATTCGCGTTTCTTTTCCATTTGAGATCAGCAAGTCTACGGCGGAGAAGCTGCCCAGAAACAAAGACGGGCTGTTTTCCCATGCCAACCTCAAACCTGACACGTTTTGTTGACTTCCACTGAGAAATTCACGCCAAGAATGAGACCCATTAGCTGGGAATCGCGACAAGTCCGAAAGTCCGACAAAACAATGGTTTGCTATTCTCGGAGCAGATCTGCCCGTCGTATTTAACGCTTGCATTTGATAATCACATAGGAACGTTTTCGTTCTTCATCAAGACTCGAAGCATCACATGGTTTTACAAACAAGTTTGACCAACTAATTGACCATTTTCGTCATTGTTTGGTGATGTGTGTCAAGGAACCCTTCCAATTCTCCAATTTGCTTCTTTTTCCTTTTACAGTCAGTGTTACAGCATCTCCGATGGTGAGGAAAATTTTGAAGGAACTGGCGAAGGCGATGACCTTGATGGGTGAGAAAGTAAAAGCTAGAAAAGAGTTTAGGGCGTGCATGCGTTGCATTTTCTACACAATGAGGTTCTGGATGGCATCATTCTGAGAAGCTACGACGCTTGGGTACGACAATGAACCTACTTCCAGTTCCCGGCCAATGAAAATCCCGTATTTTTACCGGAAGCTAAAGTTCCCTGGAGGAATTGAGGCCTTGATGGAATTTCTCGTATGTAGACTCTTTGTAGCCGAGTGTTTGCACAAGGAAATGTGACTCACGTCAGGTACTTTGTCCTAATTCGGTCACGAAACGGGAGTTGAAGTGTTGGACCCTCTTCAACTCCAGTTTCGTGGCCGAATAAGGATAAAGTGCCTGACGTAAGTCACATTTCCTTGTGAATTGAGGCCTATTTTTGATCACCCATGAAAAATGCCGGATTTCAGTACCTATGGGGGGAACTTTTCCAGTGATTTTTTCCAGTGGATTTGTCTGCGGTTTGAAATCTGGAATGGAGAATCGACTTATTTTCAAGAGTGTTCTTTGCATAAAATTTCTTGATCGTATTGAGCAGTTTTCCGTGTGCGAAAGGATTCAGATTTTTTTACGATCTCCATGGCCACTCTGAAGAAGCAACGACGACGACAAAAAAGGCCAGAAAAACAAGGAAATTCAAAATCTATCTCTTTTTTTATGAATTTTCCATCTTTCATTTTCATTGCAGAGATGAAGAGCGTCACCACACTGCTGTTGGGGAAATGTCACGTCATAATTGGTCACGGACAAGTCTCAGGAGACCCAACGTCAGGTCAGTTGGAACTTCTCAGCAGAATTCCGCTGTTCTTGTTCCGGGTCATGCTCGTTTCATGGGGGGGACATCGCACGATGGTCTCTCCATGGCAGAGTGTCCGCCGTCACGGTTTAATGTGGGGAATCATCGCGCGATGTTCCCCTCAATGAACGACTGGAAATCTACATGGTACAGCAAATGAATCACATGCTTGCTCGATTGCAAGTGATGAGGTTGGGTTAGGTTAGGTTGGGTCAGGTAAGGTTACATTATGTTAGGTTAGGCTAAGAAAGGTCAAGAAAGGCTGAGTCTGGAGCTGGTGATCTTGGATGAACTGAACCACATGCTCCAAAATCAAATCAAATCAAAAAGACTTTATTTCAAAGAAATGAGCGGCCTTTAGCATACTGCTACTCTTACAGGCAACTTATGTTGTACATTTTCACATAAAAAAGGAGAGAATGACAAAAAATCCAAGCACAATAAAAAAAATCAAGGACATTCAAACATAACACATATACACGAAATTTAGTCCTGCAGGAGTCGAAAATATGACTCAGCAGCCCTTTTAAAGCGATGAATACTCGTTTCCGTGTGACATTGGATCGGGAGGGATCTATACATGAGAACAGCTTGGTAGAGGGGACTCTTCTCAAAAATTGCTGTCTTATGAGAATAGACCTGTGGCAACTGAGAAAATCTAGTTGGGTACGAATGTGAAGAAAATGTTAGCTCATCGTAAATCTAGGGAGGCGATTTATGCTGGAGAGACTTGTGCAATAACGTGACGAGACTAACTTTTCGACGAATTGTTGGTCTAATTAAGCCAAGTTCGTTAACAGCCCCACTAATATGATCATATTTTCTGAGTCCAGTTGCAAACCTCACAAGCATATTGAAAATTTTTTCAAATTTTTGCAGAGCCTTTGGGAGCACAAATATAAATTTCGCTGCAGTAATCTCTCATTGGGAGAAAAAGAGACACAACAAGAAACTCTACTGTAAGTTTTCTCAAATGCAAGTTCCCTAATCTGCCTTACCCTATCTTAGCATTACCTAACTTAACCTAACTTAAACTACCCTATCCTCCTTGTTCGCAATTGCGCGAGCATGTGATTCAACCAGATCACCAGCCAGGAGAGAGCCACCATCTCTGTTGGCGTTTTGTCGAGCGTGTGCGTAATCTCTTTGCCTCAGACTGAAGCACCGCACGATGTCCCCCTAAACAAAGATACATTTGCTGCACCATGTAGATTTCCAGTCTTTAATTGAGGGGGACATCGCGCGATGATTCCCCACATTAAACCGTGTCGGCGGACACTCTTCCATGATGAGAGCATGTGCGATGTCCCCCCCCCCATGAAATGAGCATAACCCCTTGTACCTTTTGAATTTTATCTGGTGAAAACTGGACGAACATCTCAAGCATGCTTGTCAAATGGGCTAACTGGAAAACCCCATGCCTGGCAATTGTAACTTCTGCCGCAAGACAGGGTAATATGTGCACTGGACAGGGCAATTTCGAAGGAGATATGGTTGTTGTTTTTTGCACACTTTGCATTGAAAGAGAAAATTCGAGGTGACATTTTCAAAAATTACGCGCTGAGTTGCCCAAGTGCAGAGCACAATTCTGCCGTCGCAGAGATCTGGTCTTGTTCAGAAATCAGAAATGAAGCACATTTTAGGTACCTACGGGGCAATGTGATTCATATTCGTGTGCATCCTTAAGTTTTATGGGGCATGCGATGTTTGGAATTGCATTGCCCCGTGCTTTAAAAGTCTGAAAAATCTCCTGCTGTGGGTGGTTGGCCCTCATTTTTTGAAAGATTGTGTTGAACGAAATCGAAAAAACTATGAAACGACGAATCTATGAACTCGGCCTCCACGTCTGATGTTCTTTGCAGGTGCGATTGCTTCCGAAAAGGAAGCTGTATACCCTGCTGACAGCTCCATGGGGCGTCATTTCGGGGGAATGCCCCCTGACAAGAAATGCCACTGCCAGAGGTTCGCTTGCCTCTCCCTGGCATGTGCTTTTGGCTCGTCTTGATGGGAGATTTGGCACCGGGAAAACGAATATTACACCCAAAATGAACACCAAATTTTAAAATTTCTTCAGCCGCGGCCACACCCCCGCCAGGGCTCTGCCCCTTATCCCACTGGGGTTCCACCGCAGACCCCCACTGGGAGTCTCCGCCCCCAGACTCCCCCCATAGTGGAGTGCCAAAGCTCAGATTCTTGAGAAGCGAGAAGTGCCCCCCCTACGAAAACACGAAATGTAATTGCTGAATCATTTTGTCAAAAAACTCTGGCTTTGAAATGTGTTGTGAAAATTCAAGAATAAACTTTCCCAGAATAAATTTTTCTGCTTGTCCGAAAAATCGTCTTCAATGCTGTTCAGCTCAGCCCCAGCTGTTCGAAGACGATTCCTTTGCTTGTCGGCAACTTCTGCAACTTGGAACGAACACATAGGTACCTATATGGCATTCGTTTGTTGCTATACCATTTTCGAGTCATGAGTCAACATTTTCCAAATGAGCATTCTAAACATTTCGGAACTGTATTTTCTGTTTTGTTTTGCACGTCCACTAATATGTGATTTTCAGGATAGAAAACTGAATTTTGTTGTCACTTGTGTTTTGGTCGAACTTGTCCAATTTTCCAACCGAATTTTGATGTCATTGTGTATTTTCTGTGGCTATATCATGCAAACAGAACAAAATGATCAAAATGAAAAAAAAAAATGAAAAAGGTTGTCAAGCAGCGGCGTGCTTTCAGACCAGACCAGCAATCTGTGCACATGGAAGCCAGGTGTCGTTGCCAGTCAGCAAATGGCTATTGCACTATTGTGGAACGTGTCAGCTCTGGTTAGTATCCTGATGCTTCTAACAATGAATTGGTTGACAAATATCATTGCGAGTGTAATTAATATTGTTTATTTGAATCATCATAACACCGGCAACAGTGAGCACATGTCACGAACATTGGGCAGCAATTTGAGTGCTGGCGAAAGTGGCTCCAGGCGAGGAGGGACCGGTCACAGATGGAGTTCTCACCGAAAGTGAGTGTTTCTTTGTTTCTTTCTTTTGAGCAACTTTTTTTGTCGAAAAGTCAAAGGCGTTGGCTGCGAATCGTGCCTATTGCATTACCCAGGGAGAAGTCGTTCGACGAAAATTCCCGCCTGTTGTGAATTTTGTGCAATGCAAAAGAAATTTGCGCAGTTTTTAATAACCTCATGTTGTCATGTTTCAACCGCTTTTTCGCGCCATTGTGGCCTCAGTCAGTGTGGCAAGTGTTGCGCTTTGCGTTGTCCCTCGAAAACACGAACTCAGCGATTAAGCGACATGTGAACGAAATCAGCAGCAGGCCACAGTCCTAGTACCTGCTAATCGCCAGGAATTCAAATTCCTCCAACACGCGAGCAGCCGTTGTGACTTTTGCGGGGATCACGAAAACAACTTTAATACAAACTGGGAGAACGGGTTTTGTTTTCCATCTTCAGAAACATTGTTGTTGCAGTGCGCAGAATCCACTCGTGATTTTGCACGGAAATTTTAAACTATTTCGAAGCCACTTTTTGGCCTTCGATTGGAAGTCTCTTCGATCGGAAAATTCCGATATTGACGGCAGGTACCACGTTTTTCGACGTTTTTTTGTTCGGTTTAAATCAGTTTCTCTGTATTGAGGCGCAAGGACCAATGAACTGAGAAGGTGGAAATTGTGCCAAATTTACCATCTTGGCAGGCGTAGGATTTTTTAAATAAAAACTTTAAAATAGCCTCATCCTCTCTCAGTACAATTGTGTATACCGTCGCATGGCATTTCTGAGTTTTACAAGTAAAACGCATCGTATGGTCACGACAGGTAAAATTTTAACCCGTTTGCATTTTGGTGCATTTCCAGGTGGCAAAACTTTAAATCAGCAGCTACATTTGGTGTACCGTGTAACTCCGAGACGTGATTTTCGTTTTGCCTTGTATTTTTTCTAAGGAAAAGGAAAATACCTAGAGGGCAAAACGAGAATCTCACCTCTCGGAAGTTAGTGTTGCACCAAATGTGCGGCTGCTGATTTTAAACTTTTATCATCACTCGGAAATGAAACTTTTCTTTTTGGATCGGAAACGTATTCACGATTAACCCCTTCGACCTTCGTCCAGTCCTTTGTCTATTGTCCGTCTTTTGAATCACTTTCATCTGAACCACAACAATAATTTTTAGCAAATCATTTTCTCTGCAACAATTATTAAGCAAATCATTTTCTCTGCAACAATTATTAAGCAAATCATTTTCTCTGCAACAATTATTAAGCAAATCATTTTCTCTACAACAATTATTAAGCAAATCATTTCTCTACAATTATTTTGCAAATCATTTTGTGCACGATAATGTCCAAACCGTTGGTTTCTAAAATAGATTTTCTTCCGATTTTATTATTTTAGTGGTGCTCCCAGGAAATTGAGTTCAAATGCATTGGCAAGGTAAGAATACCATCGATGACTTTTAATTGTTCTTCATCGAGTATCAGACCTATTTTTTGATTTTTCCAGACCTTTGCGAGTAAATTATTCCTGTTTTTGTCGAATATATCCCATTGGAATGTTTCATACCTATAGAGAGATTATCGCTGCTATGTGTCGATACAAATCACTTATGAACAACATCACCAAACAGCATCACAAGCATAGGATACTGCCTTTTCCCATTTCAGTTTAGCATTCTCATGCAGCAGCTGATGCTACGCACAGAAAAAACAGCACTTTGTTTTTTTTCATGATTTTACTTTACCAGGATTTGGGACACGCGATGTCGTCTGGTAATCGAGCGAGCTGGACCAGGTGCCTCTGAACCCCCACAATCCATTTAGATCCCAAATTAAAATTTAGACTATGCCGAGCTGCCAACTTGAATTTTGTGAACCTGTATCATGGCTGACAGAAGATGCATCTTTTTTTATCAACCAACTTACATGATTTTTCATTTTCATGATTTTTTGATTTTTTCATCAATCAACACATGCTGAACTCAAGTCATTCACAAGAAAAAAATTAGTGGCAGATTGTCACTAGTAGTGACAAGATAAGACTATACACTAGACTATAGTGGCATGGGCCACTATTTTAGTGGCAA
>JASGXE010018202.1:0-10665 GCA_030068105.1 Sinentomon sp. SZTP_YWyxl
GTTCCGTGTATCTTTGGGAATCTGCATGCGAAAAATGGCTTTAATACCATGACCCTCAATCCCCATATCTCAGTTTCCCCAAAACAACTCCAAATTGGGCTTTTTCGGATTTTTGAGGGGGCACTGCGTGGAATTGGAGGCTCGGGTTGTTTTTCGTCACTGAACATTTTTTGTTTTATTCGTTACATAGAATCTGTCCTGAAAATTTGACTGTTCTAGGGTGAAATCTTACCTCCCCCATGAATACCCCAAAAGGGTCCATTTTGGGGGGTTTTTGGGGGGCATAACTCAGTAATGGGGGGTCGGATCAATTTTTTCCACTGATTAACTTCGATTTGTATGGCCCTGGGGAATCTATTGTGAGATTTCGGTGGTTGATTTACGGGACACACTGTATGTAGGTATATACAGGGTGTCCCGAAAACATTTCGCTAGAATTCGTGGTGATGTTCCTGATGGTAAAACAAATCGAAATTAATCAGTAAAAATTTTTGATCCGGGCCCCATTTCCATGTAATAACCCACCAAAGTCCCCAAAAATGGACCCATTTGGGGTAGGTATTCGTGGGGGAGGTCAGATTTCATCGTAGAGCTGTCAAATTTTCAGGACAGGTTCTAGGTACCTACGTATCGAGTAAAACAAAAAATATTCAGTGACAAAATAACCTACGAGTCCCCATTTTCACGCAGTGCTCCCCCAAAAATTCGAAAAAGCCCAATTTGTGGTGGTCTTGTTTTAACTGAGATATAAAAGAGTGGGTCGCTGCACAAAACTCATTTTTCGAGGAGAGATTCATTAAAGTACGCTGAACAAAAAATGTCCCGTGAGAAAATTTGCTGAGACCCCACATTTCTATGCAATAGCCACCTAAAATCCGGTGAAAAGAGTATCTTTTTCATGGTAACCTAGTGGGTTGCCTTGTCAACCATCGGGGTTACCATGAAAAAGAGACTCTTTTCATCGGATTTTGGGTGGCTATTGCGTAGAAATGGGGGGTCTGAGCAAATTTTCTCACTGAACATTTTTTGTTCAGCGTACTTTTATGTATCTCTCCTCGAAAAATTGGTTTTGTGCAGCGAACCACTCTTTTAATATCTCAGTTAAAACAAGACCACCACAAATTGGTCTTTTTTGGATTTTTGGGGAAGCACTGCGTGAAAATGGGGGCTCGTAGATTATTTTGTCACTGAATATTTTATGTTTTACTCGATACGTAGAACCTGTCCTGAAAATTTGACAGCTCTACGATGAAATCTGACCTCCCCCATGAATATCCCAAAATAGTCAATTTTTGGGGACTTTGGGGAGTTATTCCATGGAAATGGTGGCCCAGATCAAAATTTTTTACTGATTAATTTCAATTTGTTTTGCCATCAGGAACATCTCCACGAATTTTGGCGAAATATTTTCGGGACATCCTGTATGTGGAGAGAGATCAATACCTAAGGGCTACGGGACTATGGCCCCTTTTTTCGAGGAAATAAAACAATTGGAATAAACATACAAAGAGTGTTCTTAACGTCTCGGACTGGTGTTGGTGTAGAAGTGCCTGAAGGGCTTGGCCTTCCTCACTTCTGGAGTCATTGATATGAACCTTTGTCTATCTTCTGATTCATGCTGTTTGTTGTTTGCATGATTCTGTGTAGACGGTTTTAGGTTGGGCTCTTTTTTGGCCCTGTCTTGTTAAAGCTAAGACCGGGTGCGGCTCCATTAAGTTCAAAATGGAACTCAGCTTTTGATAAGGGGTCAAAATGGGTGTGGCAAGGCTTTGTCACTTGGCACTCTGCAATTTTAGGAAGATATCATCTCCTTGCTGGCCAAAACGAGTTTGCTATTGGAGGCGATGTGCATCTCTGTTCTGCAGTTGCAGGCAGACAAACGTTACCTATCAAACTGGAGACCAAACTATGGAGAGTCCAAAAGGTCCAAAATCATATCTCAAACTTGGGTTTTCACAATGGGAAGTTCTGAGGATATCCCATAGACCTTAAAATGGCGATTTTGGCGGACCAAGCTCTCAATTTTTCGCCTTGCTCGTGTCAAATGAGGATGTTGATGGCCGACTGGTTGTGGATAACCAGAAACAGTTCCATGGCTTTCTTTTTAGTGCCTATTCCAAACTAAAACATTGCTGTGTTGAATGATTTCATGTTCGTGAGCTTTAGAGAGAATGTAGAAACCAGGGTTGGAGTTTTGCTCGTTTACAAATAGAAAAAAATTGGATCCGAAGTGTCCAAAATGTGTCCATTTCTCTTTGCGTCACATAAACAACAGAAAATTGAGAAAACACAAGAGAGGGACAAAAAAGTGCCCAACTTAAAACTGTCAACACAGGACAGATAATCATGCAAACATGTGTCAGGAGATAGCCAAAGGATCATATCAATGACTCCAGCAGTGGGGAGGGGAGGGCCAAGCCCTTCAGGCAATTCTACACCACCACCAGTCCGGGAACTTTAAGAACACCCTTCGTATATGTACACCATACGTTTAGAATTTATTCAGTGTTCGAAAAGTTCTTGTCGTCCCCGTAGAAGCCGCAGAAATGAAATCCTATGCCTTATCTTTGAATATACAATACAATAAACATGAATATACAAAAATAAATAGGTACCTATACAAAGTGTAGAAACATATTCAAAGATAAGGCATAGGATTTCATTTCTGCGGCTTCTACAGGGACAGAAGAACTTTTCGAACACTGAATAAATTTTTAAGGTATGGCGTAAACAAAGCCTGTCCAACTTCGCGTGCTTGATGTATGTAGTTTCAAGCATTAGAAGAATGTATGTACACTTCTTATCTAATAGCGCTGTGTGTGTTGCATTTGCTCCTGTGAGCATGTTATGAACGAGCCTCTATGATACGTTGAGAGCAGAACAAGCAAGTGGCATGCTCATGGAGACACAAGCAATTTTTATCTTATATTCCACAAGTTCAAAAACAGGGCGTTTCAGATAAACTGGATGATAATGATGGATGCAAGCGCAAACCGATATATACATTGGTTTTGGTAATTTCAAGTTCACTTCGGGTCATCCTTTAAAATGTTTTTCAACAAATATACGATGTAATGGAAGGCAAGGATTTTTGCATAATTTTCATTTCTTAGTTTCTTACATTACCCGAACCTTTCTCAGAACTCCAGCTGCATGAGCAAGACAACGTACCATTCTCGACAACCGGTATACACTTTTAAATTGCGCAGCGGTATAACATCAATTGACCATGCATTGATGCAGTCGGGTTCATGCATTGATGCAGCCGGGTTCGCCTATGAGGAACATAGCCCGATAAAATTCTTGGAATACAGGAGTTCATTGGTTGACCATGAATCAGTGGAGAGTGGCAAGATGAGCTACAAAAACATGCATTGCTTCAACACATGGAACTGCAAAAACACTGTTGAATTGGATGGTTCCTATATCGCCAGACCTTTGGAATATTTGTTTTGGTCGTTGAGTTTTGGCGGACCCTGTAAGAATGTGCGCATGCTCATAAGGTCTGCCTTTGTATTGCAGTCTTGGTTGGCAACGGGCATAGTTAATTATTTTCCTCAACTCCAAATGCATATCCGTTCGTTTTTCGGTTTTTCATGAAACGGCTGTTGTTCACTTTGGAATGCAGGTACCTAAATGTAGAGGTCGACCCTCACAGGAAATATAACTTCCTCGGGAAATGTGGAAGGGTGCTTTTGGACCCTCTTGAAGACGTTTGCGAGAAAATGTCGCCAACAAGGTCTTGCAAATTGTACCTAATGATGATGAACACTGTTGCAACAATTAGATAATCCAAATAATAGAGACCACACTGCCGTTGGATTTGATTAAATGTCAATAGAAATCACCTTGCACGAACCTGTCTCTGTTCAAGAGCAGCTCTACTAATGCAACAGCTCCTACTTCCTCCTCCAAAAGCCAAACACACGATTCCAACAAAAATGCAGAACATTCCAACATATTGAGTGTGCTTGTGAGGATACTGTAATCCAATCCAACTGAACATCGATCCAAACAGAATTAATATCGATCCATAAATGTACAATAGAACAGATCTGCTCACTGGAGGATACTGTCGGACATCTGCAGTCCCAAAATGAAGTGGATTGTTTAGAGATCGGATTGCATGATGAGGCATCGTCAACAGCTCAAAATAAATGCTGCTTCAACGATAAAATTCTCGAGAATGCCAAAAAATGCTGGGAGGTCAATATGACTGCCAGATTACGGTCGGACAACCAAAGCAAAACTAAAACTCAACAGGGACAATGCTTGAGCTATGGAATAGTCACAAAAGAAAATTCAGCTAGCTTATGTCAATACACAAACAAAACAAAAAAAAAATCACCGATTTTTTTAAATTCCTTAAAATTGTGAAAATATTGTTTGGTGACATTGACATGTGAAATACCTAATAAAGGGAATATCAATTTTAAACCGATTTAAATGGCATCTGATTTTTTGTTGCAGCCAAAAGATGATGCCAAAATCTCATGATATCGTAAAAAAAATGTTCGTTCTGCATTGGGGAAGTTTTTGTGGAACTTCCTGCTTCCTGCTATGGTTCTGCCTGCTTCTCCCTATTAAAATAACGATTGTTTACCTACATTTTCGTTGAAAAATGAAAAGTCATTCCATAAGATGGACAACAGAGTGCAAAAGCTGGAATTTGTGAAATCGACAAATTCGTGAAGTGTTTTTGACTAGGGCATGCAGAATGTAAAATAAAGCTTTTCTTTGATTGATTTACTGGTGTCACGGGAGCACGAGTTTAGCTCGGGGTATTGCTTGGGTTTGCACTCTGAACCTCCATTTAGTCCCAGCGATCTGAGTTCCTTGGACGGATCAAGCACACATCAGTAAACGAAGACGAGAATTCTTCTTGTGGATAAATACCTACTTGTATATTTTATTCACAACTGGGATAACGATAACTCGAGATGACTCGGAACTCGAGATGACTCGGAACTCGAGATGACGAAATAAACAATGTTCGAAAATAACGGTGATTGATTTCACAAGTCGATGAGTCCAATCCAATGTCTGTCGCTTAGATGACCCTTTGGTCATGCAACACTCTTTGCTGAGATGCACCGCTTTTTGCCGATCGACACTCGGGGAAACTTTGAATATCTCTTCGGGAGTGGAGTGACTTCTCGGTTCGTGGGTTCACGAGCGACTTGCTTCTTTGGGGGATCTTGAGCAACGAACTTTGCATCGGTTTTGACAATTTCCTTGACAACAAATTTGGCTTTGACGTGGAAGATTCTCTGGTCCTTGGTTGTTTTTGAATCCAGAATGTGACAAAACTGTTAAACAACAGAAGGAAATACAATGAAATATCAGCGAAAAATAACAAGACAAATGAGTGAAAATTCGGCCGAAATGATTGCGAAATCCTTCGAAATGAGCGAAATGTGTCGTCTGAATGTCGCCTCTGCCACCCACAAAAACGCCATCCAGAAGTCGTCCCCTGATGCCTCCCCACGACAACGAAACGGCCCCGATGAACACATAAAAGAATGAATGATGAATGACTCAAATGAATGAAAAACATGGATTCTTTTGGAATGCAAAGAGCAAAAAGATCACGAAATCTCTTGGATTGGATTGAAATAAGAATTTGATAAAATTGACAAAATATAACTCGAACCAACGAGAAGATGTTATGACAATACTAAAAACGTGTTTTTAAATAGACCTTTCTTCTGCCAGGCTGCCAAACTCCGTTCCAAATAAAGATGCACTTAAAATACACGTCAAGTAAAGAAGGAATAAAAACTTTTAAATCTATGCAGCTCGTCTCCGTGACATTCCCCCCGCTCGGCCAAAGGATGTCCTCGCATCCTTTTAAAATTAAGATATCACTCCGAAAAACAAGAGGAATTCAGCATTATAACGACTAAAAAATTAAGCAAAAGTCAAAGACATGTCTATGTATGGGTCGTTCACCCATGGTATAAAAATTTCAAGATACTTTTTAAATCTATGCAGTTCTGTTCGAAATCGAAAATACGGTTCTGGCGCGACGATGGAAGAATGAAGAACGAAATCGGCGTGAAGACAACGGAAGAATCCTCGACTCTCGAACTTCCGGCGAACTTGAAATTCGGCAATCCTCGAACGTGGCCGTCCTGCCAGAATACCTGAATACCATGTATGGTTTTTGTGCGGCTTCTTCTCGCCGCCACACACCTCAAACACCCACCCACCCATCTTCAGACACCAAAGTCTTCCACTTCATCAGATATGTCTTTGCCCTTGCACACCTCTCGGCATCCATCTCACCTCCCAGTCCCAAGCGCTCTGCTACAATCCCCCATGCAGCCTCCGCATTCAGCCCATCTTCCACATCAGTCCACCCAACCCCAATCCTTGTCCGTCTCATTGCATCACACATCAGCAAAACATGAACCAGATCCTCCGATTCAGCGCCACACAACCGGCACTCCTCCTTCCCATCCACCCACCGCAATCTCCTTGCAGTTTCCAAAGCACATATACTCTCGCACGAAACAACATATCACTACCAGCTGAGCCATCATAAATTCTCGCCCACCGCATATCCATCTTCACCTTATAGATCTTCAGGGAACTCTTCTTTTCAACCTGCTTTCTCCATTCACTCCACTCCTTTCTTTCAACATCCTGCCTTTCCCTTAGAACCCACTTCTCTTCATTCTCCACACACACACCCCTTCCACCCAAACCTTTCCAACGATCTATTCCCTTCACCTTTTTCTTCCACATTGTACAAAGTTTCAAACACTCAACATACAAAAACACTTTCTTTGCCACCCGATTACCATCCATGAAATGCAGCCTCCCGAGAAAGTCCAGCTTTGCCCTGGCTTCTCTCACACTGAACTTGGCACAAACCCATTCACCTGCCAGCCCTGCCTGAGCAACAAGTCTAGTTCCACCAAGTGCTCTCAAAGCCACCTCCCTCTGGACGCTATCCAGCAAGCTCTCCACATTCCTTTCCCATGCACAGCACTTCCTGACCATAGGTTAGCTCAGGAACAACGGCTCCTTTCCACATCCACCGCATCTTTTCTGGTCAACATAGAGCCCACTTCCCAAAACTCTTAGTCATCCCCGCCCAACTTCCTTGCTTTCATTTTCAGTTCACGCTTAAACTCACTCTAATAATCCTCTTTATCAGAGAGGCAGACTCCCAAATATTTGTAACTCCCCACTCTCTCTGTCACCTATTCCCCGATCATTGGCCTACCACACACATTGCCAGAAAAATTCATCACCTTCGTCTTGTCCTCACTGAACAACCAGCCTTTCGCAGAGGCAAACTGAACAGTCTCTATCATCAAGCCTTGCAGGTCACCCTCACTCTCACCGAGCCACACAATATCATCAGCCAACCATAATCCCGGAACAGTCATTGCGACACCTTCTCCCCCGCCTGTCCAGTCACGTATTCTGAACCCAAACCTGCCCTCCTGACTTAAAATACGTTCTTCCAACTCCCCCAATACCAAAATGAACAACAATGGTGACATTATTGGACATCCCTGCCGGAGCCCCGATCCACAACAAACTCCAGACACCTCAGCTTCACCCCAGGTAAAATCATACACACTACCAGCATATAAGGCCTGTATAAGTCTAATAAATGACTTGCACACTCCAACTGCAGCCAATCTCAACCACACATCCTACCACCTTACCCTGTCATATGCCCCCTTGATATCCTCAAACAAAGGGCTCAAATTGTGGTTTTCCAGTCTCGCACATTCAATCAATTGCGTAAGAACATGCAAATTGCCACATAGTTGCCTACCTTTCCGAAAACCCTGCTGCAACTCCCCCAAGCAACCCCTTGACTCCAGCCACTCTTCCAAACGAGTATAAGTCAGATAATGATCGCAAACAGCTTATCCTCCTGACTCGTTACTGACACCGGGCGGTAGCTAGCTATCAATTCTCTGTCCTTGCCACCACCCTTGTATACCAATCTGACCCGCACCCTCTTCCACTCATCAGGAATCCTTTCTCGAAGACAAAATATTGCATTGAACTCACTCCTTAGCCTCTCGACACCCACCTCACCCAAACACTTTAGACCCTCCGCCAGAATCCCATCTTCCCCTTCCCAACATCACATCAGCCTTCCCAACTTTCAAACATTTCAGCCCAAGTAAAAATGGACCATTGAAATCCAGTCTGGTTCGCAATGGTTTTCGATGTGATGGGATTGTCTATACTGGTGTCAGAACTCATTTCACGGGTTTTCGCTGGTCCCACTAAGATCCACCCATCTCAATGGGATGATTGGACCAGTTCGTTGGATGGATTGCATTGGATTATCGTGGGGCCAGTCAATACCACCGATGCTTCTGGTAACATTGCCCATTGATTTTGATGGTCTCAGATGGAGCATCCTGGTCCAAACTTTTCGGTGGGATTGATGGTCCACAACGCAGGGTGGTTTTTAATGGGCCATTGTGGACCACAAAGAAAAGAGGCCAGAATCCCCACTTAAAATTCTGTTTTTTGTGGTGTGAGATGGGACCCATTTCATTTGATGGAAACAATGGCCCACTGATTGCAGGGGTCTCTGCTGTTCCAACTGGCCCATGCATATGGGTGGGAAGTTGGTCCACCCACCAAGATGGGCCACCACGAGCCGCGGTGGCCCATGAAACAAATCGTGCAGAATGACCCATTTTGACCCATTTAGAATTCTGGATTATGGCGGTGTGTGATGGACCAACGCCGCACATTTCACTTGACGGAGACTGTTATGGCCCATTGATTGCAGAGGTCTTTGCTCTTCGAATTGGTCCATGCTTGTGAGTGGCATTGGTGGTCCACGAACAAAAGTGGTTCAGGAGTAGTGCTGTGTGGCCCATATAAATTCTGGGTATTGATGTGTGAGATGGACCAGCGACACCCATTTCACATGACAGAAAAAATGGCACATCAATTGAAGTGATATATGCGGCTCCAACAGGCCCATGCATATCGGTGGGATGGAATGGTAGTCCACCAGCGAAGATGGGCCATGGTGGTTATGAACAAATCGTGCAGAATGGCCCATTCTGGTGAAGACATGTGAGAAGGGCTAACGCCGCCCATTTAACTTGATGGAAAATATGGTTTGGGGTGGTCTTGCTCATTGGATTCAATAATATGGAATAGTTCACAACTTTATGGAACATAATTTTTTTCCCACTTTCGCAGTGGCTTGTACGGACTTATCAAAAGTCCTCGAAAATGGGAGAAATTTCAATGTCAAAGTTAATACAGGGGCCATCAAATTTCAACAGGGTTGGTTGCAACATCACGCCTCACACGAGTGTCATGATGTTTTGCGGTGGCATGCTGCCATTGATTCTGAATGGCGCCTGAGTTAATAATGAACTCCCATATACGAAGACTTGATAAGTTTTGCGATTCAGGATTGGCTTCCATTTTATGTAGGCATTCCATTCTACCCAAGTAAAAATAAACTATTGATAATCAGACTAGTCTCTTGTGGTTCTGACTGATTTTAAAAATGGTTTTAGCTATTCATGAACTGGATTTCAATGTTTTTGACTGTGGTGGACCTTACCCTTTTTGTTAAATGGGTCGTGCTGACCAGTAAACACTTGCTTAAAGTGGTCGCACACTGAACCACACATTTGAATGGCAAAACTGTGGCCAGTAATTTGGTTTTTCATGGACCTACGTGGTCCAGTGATTTCCCAGGGGACATTGGGCCAGTGATTGATGTGGTATGTGATGGCATCGAGTGGCCCATGAAAACCACTGGAAAGAATGGACCATTGAGATGAATGGTTTCTCGTGTTTTTGGATGGACCATCGTCGCCCACGCATATCAATGGTGATGATGGGCCACGGTTTTGTCTGGGTTTCAGTGGATTATGATGGACCATTGAAATGCAGATCAGCAACTGGTAACGATGGGTCATGAGTTTGACTGGTTTTAAGCGGAAAATGCTGGGCCATTGTAATCCGCGTTAGGCCTTCATTTTGAGTCGTTTGTTGTGGAAAAAATTTGGGACATGTAAATATAACAAAACAGCGAGTGCCGAGTGGTGGTGATGTGCCACGAGTTTGAACGATTTGAAGTGTAAAGCGTTAGGCTATGTACAGTACCGGGAAAATTAATGGAATCACACATGCAATTTAAATGCAGTTTCAGTAGTCAATGAAACATTTGATTCCTCGACGTAAATTTAGCACCAAAGTTTTTCCTAACACCTTTCTGCAATAAAATTGTTGAAAGAAAGCTTGTGAAACAGATGTCACAACATATTAATAAAACACGACACTTTTTTCTTTCTGATAAAAGGACGCACGCAAGTAAAGGAAAGTTTCGGAGGCGACACCATTTCTGCCATTTAATTTACGTACGTTAGTGGCTCCATTAATTTTTTTTTCTTTATTTTATTAAGCAAGTCCCAAAGTACATTTACATTATTTCGAAACAAAACAAAACAATCCACATTCGTTTATTCCGCCATTTCACCAATCAAAAATAATATGATCATTACAATTTTTTGATCAAATAGGTAGGTAAATCTCACCAATGCAATGCAGTCGACATCACGGTGATCAATCCAGAGCATATAACCAAGCACAGGAAATGCACAAGTTACGTGATTTGAATCACCAAACATGGTTGGGTTGGAAATTTGT